>CAUYRH010136011.1:0-116684 GCA_963574655.1 Perodicticus potto | reverse complement strand
ATCTTTTGTATTAACCTGGATGGAAGTGGAACACATTCTTCTTAGTAAAGCATCACAAGATCGAAGAAGCAAGAATCCTATGTACTCAATTCTGACATGGCAATTAAGGTTCTAGTACACAGTGCGGGGGGGAGGGGAGAGCAAAGAGAGGGAAGGAAGGGGGTATCACAGTGTGTAGCACACCTTTTGGAGGTGGGACACAATTATAAAGGGGTCTTTAACAAATACGATCAATGTAATCTGGTTCTTTGTACCCTCAACGAATCCCCAACAATTAAAAACAAACAAAAAAATAGAAAAGAAAAAAAGATAGATGTGTCCCTTAAGGACAAAACACCAAGAGTATATGAGCCTGCATTTGACTGATGTCAGAGGTGAGCCACCAGAAACAGGTGGCCAAGTGTCTTAGTCAGTTTGGGCTGCTATCGCAAAATACCACAGACCAGGTGTCTTATAAACAATGAAAATTCATTTCTCACAGTTCTGGAGGATGGAAGTCTGAGATCAGGGCAGCAGCATGGTCAGGCTCAACCGAGGGCCCTCTTCAGGGCTGCAGAATGCTGAATTCTTATTCTGCCCTTTCAATTGGTAGAAAGGACAAGGCAACTTTCACCTCCCAAGTCACCTTCCACAGGCCCCGTCTACTAATAGTATCACACTGGTGACTGATTAGGTTTCAGCATATGAATCTGGAGGGACACAAACATTCAGCACCACGAAAACATTTGTCTCACTTTCTGTGCCTCAAACTGATACTATTAGAGCATCAATAGAGCAAATCTAGGAACCACCAAAATATTTAATTGGCCAGCATTATATACTGCTTGACAGATTCAAGTGAAGAGTAAATCATGATTATAAAAGAGGAGGAAAAGCTTTTATCATTACTTACAGTTGAAAACTAGAAGCCAACATGTGGATAAATGTTTTAAAAAATAGAGTGCAATGAAACAAATTTCAAAGTGAATAGAAAATGAAGCCTTGATGTCAGAAAAAATATCTGCTTATTCAACTAGACTTCAAGTATTAACATGACTGCACCCCCAAAAAATGTTGTCCCTATTGACATTTAAATAGAACTTTAACATACCCACTGGGTGAATAGTCTGGCCCAGTTCTCACCCACAATCTATAATTTTAAAACCACTGAACACACAAACTTGCCAGATACAATATAAGTATTTAAGTTACTACTTGCAGATAGGTTTTTGTCAAGAGTATTTAGGTCTACATAGTTACCTGTCTTATGGTTAGCTCTCTCTTTTCAAATGAACAAGTAAGGTTTTTTCATGCTTTGTAACAATGACCTTTTTTTTACTGCTCACAAGTATGAGTTTCAGCACAATGAGAAAATGAACTCTTTTCTTAGGAGAAGCACCCATATCTCCAGTGGTCAATGCTTTGAGCATCAGGGAGCCTCCTGACCTCAAGTTTAGTCTCAGGCTCCAGTGTGCATGACAACCAATATTTGGATTAAAAGAATGCGAAGAAAATATGGAAATTATATAACCCCATCCTTCAGTTTACAGATGAGTTCAGAAAGAGTAAGTGCCTTTCTGAGGACCCTTCTTTCCACTGTGCCTTTTTATGTCTATCCTACTGGTGAGTATGTTTTGTTTCTTACATGGCATAAGTTGGAACAGTTTCTGCCTTTTGTTTTATCTTGCTCTTCTACTTTACAAAACAACTCTTACCTCAGAAATAGGCTAGAGCTTATTTATAGAACAACATGCCATAAGCATAATATACCTTACTTTTGACTACATTACTTTCAACTTCAGTTTGCATGAATATTAACTGTCTCTTAATGGTTTCCCAATAGTTTATACTTAGGCTATGATTCTAAAATGATAAAATATAGAAATTGATGTAGAATGAATATGAATACAAATCTGAATACTTACATAAATATCATTAACCATACTGTGACACGCTACACATACACATGCATCAGAATGCCTAAATGAAAAGATGGATAACACCAAGTGTTGGCAAAGACAAGGAGCAACAGTAACCCTCACACATTCCTGGAAAGAGTGTAATGGATATAAACGCTTTAAAAAAGCATTTGGTAGTATCTCTTAAAGCCAAACACGAACACAGTTTATAGCTCAGCAATTTCATTCTGCAAAATATGTGCACACAAAAGAAGCGTGAGGATATTCACCAAAAGACACAAATAGTCATAGCAGCACTATTCCTAAGCTAAAACTGGAAACACTCAACGTCCACCATAGTAGAACAGATAAATAGATTGTGATATATTTGCTTCCCCCCCCCAAAAAAATCATACGTTCCTTAAAGGGGTGATATCCACTACAAGCCATTGGACCCAAATAATTGAAATACTGAGTCTTAAAATGGCTTAAACAATGAAGAAATCTACTATTTCACATAACTAGAAATCCATAGATAGCCTCAGTTTAATGGTTTATTGGAACAACGGTTTAGGAATGCTATGGCTTTTTTAGTTTTTGTACTGCTGTCTTCAGCATGGTTTCGTTTTCATACGGGAAACAAGATAGTGACCTTAATTTCAGGCAATCTATGCAGACATTACTATGTCCAGAGTAGAAGAAGTTGGACTATCTTTTACTTATTTCCCTTCATTAGGAAAAAGAACAACTTTTCTTTGGGAGGAAAATAGCATAATTTCTCTCATATTTGAAAATTCAGTTACATACATACATATTCCAAAGAAAATCACTGGCAAGATAAATGAGATGACAAATTTTTTTCATAGAGACAAGGTCTTGCACAGTCTAGTCTCAAATGCTCAGCCTCAAGCAATCTTCCCACCTGGGCCTCCCAAAGTGCTGGGAATGTAGGTGTGAGTCACTGCATCCAGCAGACTAAGACTGATCTTCTGGAATGGAATTAAGCATTTATCACCATCACAACTACCAATAATAATATGAACAGCATTTATTGTTAACTTCAAATAACGGATTTCCAGTTTCTGTTGAGAGATGGAAACAGTGCTATTCTCACACTTACAACAAAATTCCTAGACAAAGAGTAAGTTCACAATTTTTCTCTTAACTATTAACATGCTGAGTTTTCAGGGAAGCCAACTATTCAGAATCTAGGAAAAAGCAGTTGTCTGCAGTAAGAGACAAGAGTCAAGTACTTACCCAAGCACCTCCCTGAAAATATCTATTAATTACAAAATGAAAATTAGTACCTTTACAATGGAGAAAAGTGACAAGTGCCACTTCACACAAGTGACCAAAGGTAACACCACCAGTGAGGAGTCAGGATGACATCATGTGGTTCCTTATATGACACAACCAGGCAGGTCTTTTACCTCTGTGGTATTCATCCCCCCAAATTTATAACCTCACTGTGAGCCTGAGAAAACATCAGACACACCAAAATTGTGTGTGCAAAACACCTGGTGATAACTCTTCAAAGGAGTTAAGGTGATGGAAGGCCAGGAAATAATGAGGAATAGCTGCAGATTTGAAGAACCTAAGGAGATACGACAATGACATGCGATGTGCAATCCTGGATCAGACGCTGAAACAGAATGAGAACATTAGTGGAGGAAATGACGAGATCCAAATGAAGTCTGTGGTTTGATTAGTAATATTATGCCAATTTAATTTCTTGCTTTGGTGATTGCATCATGGGTATGTTAAATGCTAACATGAAGGAGACTGAATGAAGAGTGTGCAGGAAATCTTTGTACTGACTGCAACTCTTCTGCAAGTCTAAAATCACAGTGGAACCTCTGCAAGTTGACCACCCAAAGGACTGTAACAAACTGGTCAACATACAGACATGGCCAACGTAAGGAACTAGGCCTTCTGTACTGATACGTACCTGTTGTGCACATCTTGTCTGTGAAAATTAGGTCGACTTAAGGGGGCGATCAATGTAGGGAGCTGGTCAACTGTAGAGGTTATACTGTATTTTGAAATTAAAAATTTTAAATACAACTTCTTGACATTCTTCTATTCTTATTTCAGGACTTAAAGTCTTTAATTAAGGCTGGATGCCATGGCTCATGCCTGTAGTCCTAGCACTCTGGCAGGCCAAGGTTGGAGGATCATTTGAGCTCAGGAGTTTGAGACCAGCCTCAGCAAGAGCAAGATCTCTTCTCTACTAAAAATTAGAAAAATTAGCCAGGTATCATGGTGGGCTCCTGTAGTCCCAGCTACTTGAGAGGCTGAGGCGGGGGGATCCCTTGAATCCTGCGAGCTAGGCTGATGCCATAGCACCCTAGCCTGGGGTAACAGAGTGAAACTCTGTCTCAAGAAAAAAAATCTTCAGTTAATATTATCAAACTTTCACTTATTTTCCCAGTTCTCTATAGCAGTAGCATTAGTGTCAACAAAATGAAGTGACTATTATTATGGTCCCTGGGCAGTAAACAAACAAATAAATAGAAAGTTTAGGGTGGTACAGAAAGATACAGCCAGGTAATGATTTAAATGTCATGAAACCAAATAACTTTGCTCTTATACTATTTTCCTTTTTCCTGTGTATCTTGCTTCAGAAGTAATTTTCTCAACTCATCCACAGCTCATAAATCTTCTTCTATAATCCTTATAAATCATTGAGAAAGAAGCTCTTTTTTTGTTAACTCCATTACATGCTTTAAATAATAAAGACTGTAGAGGATTTTATTAAGTAGCTTCATAGTTGCTAATCTGAGCTATAAGATAGCAAACAGATGTAATAAGTTCTTCATATGATGCAAATACTCAGTGCCTTTCAAGAGAAATAATAAAAAACACTAAAGGAGAGGCCATTTGTGATGGAAATTAAGGAATAATGCAAGGGTCTACCAAAGCAAAGGTTAAAAAAAACAGTTTTCTAGCTGACTATTGATTCTATGTTTTTTTCTACAGAAAACATTGACCACGGTGTTTACCTCTTGCTCCATGATGGTTTACTACAAGTAAGTAGGAAAGGCAGGAAGTGGATAATTTGCCTTTCTAATTCATAGGTCAGCAGGTCCTATGGAGCCATAAATGAAGCTGTTAAAGAGGCCTGGGCACCTCCCAGGGAGTCCCCACAGGAAGGAAGCATGAAATGAGTACGTGGTGAGCAGCAGAGACTGCTATGTACTCACCTCAGCCCATTTCCACTTCCCCCTGGGCGGACAGCTAGTACATAGTGCCCAGTCTCCCTTACAGTTAGGCAGGCTCATAAAACTGAGCTTTCACCATAACACATAGGAGGAAGGAATGCAAATCACTCACAGAACTGGCACAAGACAAAAGTTTCTGTGATCCTCCACATCCTCTTTCTTCTCCCCTTTTGTGGCTGGTTGTTTACGCCCAAGGCTCCGTCACTCATCCCATGATTAAGAAAGGGAGCCCTACTTTGCCTAGGGTTCGGAGCCATGGCCCAGCAATCACTACATCCTTGGCAGTTTGTGATGAAGTGTGATGTGAGCTGGAAATAAATATTTATTGTCTATGCTACTGAGACTTTGGAGTTCTTTGTTACAGCAGCTGGTATGTCCCACTAATACAGTATGCCTTCTGGTATAGGTAAAAGCAATACAGGAGATTCCCAGCTCCCAAGCTGCTAAGTGACATACTCTATCTGTCGTGTCTGGATAGACCAAAGTCAGCCAGGCAGGCTTGATTGCTTTTCTGCTATGTCTTCTATCTTATTTCATCTGTGTCCTTTCATTATGTTTTATTGTATTGGAGCTTTAGGATAAGTGGGGTGACTAAATGTTCCAGCTTCCCTGAAACAGTGCTAGTTTTTGTCTCTTGCCCTGGTATGGTGATTAATATTAATCATTAATCTTTTCACTCTCAAAAGTTTTTGTGATAAGTTATATGGTCACTCTAAGGATAGGCCATCTTATCTCCCCTCTTGGGAATAGATGAGACATCAATAAGAAACTGAATAAAATAGACATATTATAACAAGTATTGTAAGTATTTGAAGTTACAGTTTCCACTTTATTTTTTAGATATTCAAAATATGAATATCTAAATATTGAAGATATTGAAAATATGGTGCTTTTTGTACACCGTAATATATAATATCATTTCCTTACAAGTAGATCAATCACAATGAATAGAAAAATATTAAATGGGAAGCTGGTGTAATTCTTTCAGTGATTTAGAACAAATTATTTTCGTGTACGTTATATGAGCTATTACTACAACATATTGAGTGATGAATTTGGTTATTAAATACTAATAATAATTATAAAAGTGTGGCCATAATAACTTTGGATAAGGAAAATTTACATACAAATTTAGAATTCTCATAGTGAATATAACCAGGAGAGAAATCCAGATCACATACCATACATGGAGCTAGGAATTTAAGTTTGCATTTAAGGTGATGCATAAAAATCAATTCCACATGAATTTTTTTCCATTAAAAAGAATTTTGAACTGATAAGAAATATCATTCACTGGCAAATGGGAGGTTTTTTTATTTTCTGCATCAATAATTGCACATTGACATTTCCTTAGACCCCTTAGAGCTAGTTTTAAGAAATCACTTCAGAGGCCAGGCACGGTGGCTCACGCCTATAATCCTAGCACTTTGGAAGGCTGAGGCAGGTAGATTACCTGAGCTCCAGAGAGCAGCCTGAGCAAGACCGAGACTCTGTCTCCAAAAAATAGCCAGGTGTTGTGGCAGGTGCCTATAGTCTCAGCTACTCTGGAGGCTGAGGCAAGAGGATAGCTTGACCCCAAGAATTTGAGGTTGTTGTGAGCTATGATGCCATGGCACTCTACCCAGGGTGACAAAGTGAAATTCTGTCTCAAAGAAAAGAAAAGAAGAAAGGAAAGGAAAGGAAAAGAAAATCACTTTAGACCATTTTCCTACAACTTTTTAAAAACAACAACAACAATTTAAAAAAACCTCTAATGACTGTGAGTAAGTTAGGGCTAATTAGAAATTAACTTTAAAATAGCTTGTTTTTAAATAGTTTCAGTGAAGAAACTTTTCCTTTAGGAAGGAGAGAGTAGAAATCAGGGAGTGGGCTTTAGTGAATACAGTAGTATAAAATCATAAAAACTATCGTGTGACAGGGAAGGACTATGAATAGGTAAGTAGGAGATTCACCTTTACTATACCTTCCACAGTCTTCCAAACCCTTGCCATTTTAAAGATGGATTACATCTCTATTTTAATTCTGACATGCAAATCTTACCAATTCTATTCAGGTCACCACCTGAACCTATATTACTAAAATCTCTCTTACCTTACCTCTAATTTATTGTAAAAAATGTCATGGGAATTAATCACAAAAGATGCTGAAATTTTGTGTTATAGCCTGTACCTGAACTTCTATTTGAAACCTGCTCTACCGCATTGAGTTTCTGTCTGAAGTAGCTGATTTAAGCTTTTGATATAGTAGAGCTGGTACCCATTCATTGTGTTATCATTTTATACAGTCTGTCCATACAAACCCCAAGAGAAGAATGCACTGTCTGTCCATGAAAAATAACCCACCATCTGTGGCTTATGGAAACAACGATAGAATTTTAAATACCTCAGAAAAGCCAGGCATAGCTGTTGACATGATTTTTGCCAGGGCCCCTCCGGTTGAAAGGCAACATTCAAATATAATGAACAGAGAACACAATTATATGCACCCTAATGAGGAATGGAGAACTGAGATTTTTACCGTTTTTCAAAAACAAAAGCTTCCAAAATTTAAAATAATGAAGTAACATGGCCGCGGGAGAGGAGTGAGGGACGCATTATTAGACACAGCAGTAAATGTCAGATATAATATACGACAGCAATATTCTGCAGTTTGACTATGGCTCTTTTATTTCTTGTTCCCATGTATCTCCTGCTGTTAACTGTTCATCTCCCATCAATTTTATTCTCATCAGTAGTTGCCCTGGTCAGGCAGAAAGACTGTCTTGGTTTAATTAAATGGTCCCTCTAATAAGATGACGCTAAGCAGACTTGGGCATGCCTCAAGTGCCAGTTCTAACGTGTGAGCAGGTGGTGACAAGCCTTGAGCTTACACTGAACTCTGGATTTTATGTCTGCTTAAATTGAAGACTCAGAAAACTGATCTCTATAAAAATTTCTTCAAGTCTGAGATTCCCCCTAAAAAGATGAAAATAATTTACACCAAGATAATGATTATTGATTCCTTCTACCTGGAACTCTATCATAATGACTTCACTTGTATGAAGCACCCAATGTTTTTGCATTCAGTAAAACTGTGATCCAAATATTGTTCTATGAACCCTGCAGAATGTCCAGCTAAAGAATTTATTAGAAGTAAAGTTTAGGTGTTGAAACGTTGCAAGAAGTTATTGGTTGTTTGCAGGTCAAGAGATGATAACGCATGTACCTTTAATTCATCTTGAGCAATTTTAGTCTGATAAGAGGAAGATGAACAAGGAGGAAGAAGGGAACCGAACTGTGTGATCTGATAACCTGGAAGGTTACAAGATACCTTCCACATACGAGCAGAATCCACAGGACCAGGCAACAACATCATCATTTTCAGAGGAGCATGATTCTACACAAACCCTTGTAGCATGAAAATGAGTCTAATTCTACATACATTTGGTGGAAACTGGGTAAACCCGTGAATAGCGGTAGACTCTCCACAGTTCAGTGGGAAACACAGAATAGGTCCTGCCCAAGACAGCCCTGTGAGGAATCACGATGCTCTGTTTGGGTTACCTCACTTGTTTGGACTCATGGGAGTCTAGATTAGAGGTAAACTCAATTTGTAGAGTATTTTAAACACAATTTTATTCTCCCATTTGTTATTCATAAAATCTTTTTAAAAAGTCAATCCACAATCTCCCACCCAAAAACTTATTTTTCCTTTATCCATATTCCCTGTCAGACCTTGCCCCTATACATATGTAATATGAGGACTGCCAAATAAGTTCAGAACTCATACTAGAAAAAGTGCTACCTACCTCATTGTTAAATATCACCACTGTCACCTTCAAAGTACTCCCCTTGGAAAGCTATGCAGTGACACCAGTGCCTAGTCTACCCTTCGAAACAATTTGAAACTCTTTCTCTGGAATGACCATCAGAGCTGTCATTGTATAGCAACAAAAATATGCAACAACCATGAACATCACTCAGCCCGACACTACCACATGTCCACATGAACACAGCTATGAGACACAGATATGCCAAGGTTAGGAAACCTTACCAAGTTGTTTGTACAGTGCTGCCAACATAAGCACACAGTGGGAAGTTTGCAAACTTAATTGTCATATCTCATAAATCAGTATTCCAGGTATGTCCACATTTGCTAATTTAAGCCCTACAATGACTCTGAGAGTATTGTCCCCCTTTTTAAGGGGAGAATGTAACTTAAAGTAAAGTTAAGCCACTTGCCCCAGGTTGCATGATAAGTTGAGAAAAATAAAGTTGAGTTTTGGTTGCCCCAAATCCAAAACCTGCTCCTACTGGCCACTCTGTAGCATGTCCTGTGTGTTACAAGATCAAGCCATGAATGGACTTTCATATCCTGCTTTCATTTTTTTATCCTGCTACATAACCTTCTCTTCTATTGGTACCCCAAAATTCACCTCAAGAAATGTATTGTCATTTAACCTTATCAGTTTTTAAATATTTATGTACATTTCATTTCCCAGCTTCTGCAGTTAGCAAGGCAATAAACACCTTTTTTGCATAATATTTTATTTTCTTCCTCCTATTGAATTCATTCCTAAGGATAAATTCTCAGAATTGGTATTATTTTGTCAAGGGATATGAACATAAAATATCGAATTATTTTAAAAACACTTATATACCTTACAGAGTTTTTAGAAGACTTTTAATGAAAGCATAAGTATTATTATATTACATTCTTCAAACATTTCTTATGCATTTTTGCTACATGCTGAGCGCTAAGCTACATGTTAGATATATAAAAACATTAGAAGATCAGATTCCTGTCTTCCTGGCACTCAGTTCTACTAGGGTAGAAAATTGTTTATTTATTATAAACATACATTTGCATCATAAGCAATATGATATCAAAATTCAAACCAGATCTTTATAAATCATTAGAAATAAAGAAGGCTAAAGTAGTGAGGTATTTGTATATATTTTCATAAAGGAAGATATCACTTTCAGGGGCCCAGAGCAATCACAGATCCCAAACTTAGCACCATGTCCTTGGGCAATTAATCTCTCAGTCTCTTCATCTATGAAATAGATATAAATGTGTTATAGGATTAAGCAAGATAATACTTCTTCCCACTGTGCATTAGTTAGTTTTAGCTAATTGAGTGGTATGCCAGGCCCAGCTCAGAAGACTTGTGATTGCTAAATTTTTAGTAATTTTGCAAGAAGGTTGTTAAACAGAGTCATTATGAAATATTCCTCATGGTGGAACTCTGACTACAGAAATTGGCAAACACCACTAATAGAAGATCTGTATTCAGAGAGCAGTTATTAAATACCACCAGCATACCACTGACAACTAATGTTCATATATGTGTTATTACCCTTCCTGTGGGAAAGGTTGTTGCAGATGGTGATGAGTACCCACAAGTCAAACGGGTAGCTAAAAAGACAGTGGCCAGGCTCGGCACCTGTGGCTCAGCGGGCTAAGGCGCCAGCCACGTATACCTGAGATGGCAGGTTCAAATCCAGCCCGGGCCCGCCAAACAACAATGATGGCTGCAACCAAAAAACGGCCAGGCGTTGTGGCAGGTGCCTGCAGTCCCAGCTACTTGGGAGGCAGAGGCAAAAGACTCGCTTGAGCCTAGGAATTGGAGGTTGCTGTGAGTTGTGATGCCACAGCACTCAATCCAGGGTGACAGCTTGAGGCTCTGTCTCAAAAAAAAAAAAAAAGAGAGACAGTGGCCAGCAGGGCTTCTTTCTGCATTGCTGATAGTAAAGTGTTCTCTAGATTGAGTAAGACGCTACTGACTGCGTATGCAATGTATAGATACATTTTAAATATTCCCACATCGACAGCTCACTAGCAAACCACGTGGAAGTAGAATTTGAGTAATATATTATTTGGCTAATAATTATGGAAGGGCAAGAGATTCAGAGGAGGCTATGAAAGGAGCAGGCATGATTTTAGACCAAGTCAGTTTCAATTCTCATTCTGCCCCCTACTAGCTTAAACTTTGGTCCACTGAACCCTTCTGAATCTTGATTTTCTTATCTAAAAAATAGGGATAATAACTCATAAAATTGTTGTGAGGATTAAAGAAGATACTGTGTTCTCAAGTAACCAACATAAAGCAGGCAGGCACTAATATGACTGTCTTTCTCCCTTCAGGTGGGAAAGTCTCACGTGCATCTCCTGTACTCCTCCTTTCTTCTCCCTCTCCATGTAAATGAAAGAGAGGCAGTACTATTCATGGGGCATGGTCTCAAGAATCTGCAAGGGATGGTATCACTGCAAAGTGAAAGGATTAGCCTTGGACAGAAAGAGGAGCAATACTTTTGAGGGGGAAGAGAAGAAAGTAAGCCTGGATTTAAATAAAAGGCAAATTTACAGGGGTAGAGTGGCAGGGTCAAGAAGTTTACACTTGACAGCTTCTTTCTCCTCCATGAATTGACCAAAAGTTTGGGGAGGAGCCCAGGAGCTGAAGGAGGCAGCTAGGCAGGGGACATGGGAAATTTGGGGAGACTTCCTAGGTGGGAAGTATTACTGAGCATCCCCGAGGACACGGCTCAGATGGAGAGCACATTTGTAAGGAGTCTCCCTGCCATTTGACCCAGCAGGTCCCTGGGCCAGGCGTGGGAGTGGAGACAGCACCCAATTGGAGGATCCAGGAAGCACATTGGTAGGACAGGAGCAGGAGGACGATGAGGCAGGAAAAGGGACAGCTCCAAAAGGGGATGAAGTGGTGGGTATGAGAGAGAAAATCTGGAAGCCAAGAGCTCGTTTGGAGGCATGAAGAAACAGGATGAGTCCCAGAACCAGAGGTCATGCTGCTCAAAGAGTAGCAGCCAAGGAGGGGACAGGTACGGGAGGGCCGGAGGGTGGGGGCAGTTGTCAGAAGTTGGGAACAGAGGTGGATTTCTCAGGCAAACGTTTTCTGGGTAGTAACAATGATCTGAGCCAAACCAGTGGTATTCAGTACCAAGTCCTCCACAGTAGGAGATGATGTGGTTGAAGAATAAGATTTGGGTGCCTGTGGCTCATTGAGTAGGGTGCTAGCGCCATATACTGAAGGTGGCGGGTTCACACCCGGCCTTGGCCAAACTGCAAAACAGAAAAATAGCCCGGTGTTGTGGCGGGCGCCTGTAGCCCCAGCTACTCGGGAGGTTGAGGCAAGAGAATCGCCTAAGCCCTGGAGTTGGAGGTTGCTGTGAGCTGTGTGACGCCACGGCACTCTACCAAAGGCGATAAAATGAGACTCTGTCTTTACCAAAAAAAAAAAAAAGAAGAAGATTTGGGGATACAGACAAGATATCAGGCTAGTTTTCCTGGGAGGCTGAAGATGTATCTGAGGGAAATTCAACAAAGGAAACAGATCCAAGAGTTCGAAATGCCAGTGGAATAAGCAGATACTCCCTCCAAGAAAACACATTTTGCTCACATTGGGATATGTTAGTGTGCGTATGTTTACATGAAAAAATGAATCTTGTTGCTTCTTAGCCACATGGCAGTTAAGAAAAGACAAGATATAAAACCCATTTGAGAACCACTTAGATGTGGGGGAAATATAAGCATGAAATATAAGCAATACTCCAGCTTCATTTGTGGAAGGAAAGCACCAGAACTGTCAAAAAAAACCTGTATAATGATTAAGGAGTCTGTGGACGATACCCCTACCAGATGCCCAACACTGATATTAACCTTCTGAAATGGTTTAATGATCCTTTGGGGAGATATAAACTTTTATAAACTATTTTCCACATTCCAAAATCCTAAAACCACAGATACTATATTAACTGGTTGCTAAAATGATGGTTATAAAAGCTGCACAGTAATGTGGGAAGTACTTGTGGTAATAAATTAAGAAAAAAATCCAAGGTAGGATTTAGATATAGGGGTACAGTATGTTTCCAAGTGTGTAAGTAACAAACTTATAGAAAAATCTAAAATTATAATGGATTTTATGGGGATTTCTCCCCTTTCTATGTTCCAGACTTTCTGATAATGTGACTATGTTATATTTCAATTAAAAATTGTTACTATCCAGTGACAACTCCTTCCTAGTTTTCAGAGATCCTTTGGCTGGACACCAGTGCATTTTTTCAAACAGATGAAGAAAGGAAGTTGCAAACCCTTCATGCCCTTCCTCCAGCTCCCGACCCAGCTCCGTTCTCAGTAGGTGACCTAGGTTGCTCCCCAGAGAGGCTAAATCTCTGCCAAGAAGAGAAAGCTACAGGCAGCCTCTCTCTCTGCCTTTGCACGCATTTGTCTCCAATATGAGAAAAAAGGCTCCATCCTCTTCCCTAAGGCCAAAGCTTTCTCTGTCTCTGGAGAGAGGACTCGCCCAGTCTTTACTCCAGACCTGCTTCTGTGACTTCCCCCCTTTTAAATATGGCTTTCACCTCCCTCCTAACTTTGTTAACCTGCTTACTTTTTAGAGACAGAATGTAGTCATTCAGCTCCTCTCTGCCACTTTTGCCTTCTGACGCTCTCACCTCTCCCTACCCCCCCTTGGAGAACTTTTCCATATGGTCCTGGTGCTTACTGCAGCATGTGGAAAGCCAAAGTCCCCGGGTTTAAATTCTGCCCCCCCCAACTAACTAGATGATCTACCTGGCTGCGTCTCAGCTTGCTCATCTTTAAAATGGGGATAATAATTGTACTTTCCTGTCAAGTGCTCAATAAACGGAAGCTTTTTTTATTTGTGCTCCTTAATTATTAGGGCGTTTGTTTTCCTAGCTACAATAAAAGAGTTTGGAGATTATATTAGTTTTATCTTATTTTACTTTTGTGTGGTGGCCAGCAGTCTCAGTTTGCCTGGGAGAGAGGGGTTTCCTAGCATGTGGAATTTTCTGTACTAAAAATGGGACAGTCCCAGGCTAACGGCCATGGCTGTTCACTCTGCCTCCACACCAAAGCCAATGTTTTTTACATGTAGCAGGTGCTTAAGGAGTTATTAATGAATTGAGTTTGGATATAGATTACAGGGAATATCATGTGTATGCAAATATTTTCTATATAAATGTGAATCTCCATATGTGCTTTTACAGTGGGATAATTTCTAAAACAGTGAAGTCCTTTTTCCAGTGTTGATATGGCAACAGCTGTATTTAAACAAATTCTTTTTTGGACAGAGAACATGTGCTGATATTGCAGGAAGGTTTTCCTTTTTTCATTTTACAACACCAATTTTAATCTTCTGTAATCCTATCCTCATCCTTTGGGGTAATGTAAGCTTTTAATAACTCTTTTTCTGATTTTGAATCCTAAAATCACATATGTCATATTAACTGCCAGATTTCCTTCCATCCTAAAACAACTACTAGATTATAATAAATTGTACTGTAATTTCTGCAAATTGAAACCCATTACCTTTCTAATTGCTTGTGGTTGAGGATTCCTCATCCCAGAAAAATCCCAGCCAATAGAACATGGGGTTAAAACAATTTGCTGTCGTGACGTCACCAGCTCAGTTCTCCCCACTTCCGCCAGCACCCGGTGCTCAAGCAGAGCAAAGCAGCTGGTGCACCAGAACAGCACTGTTTAAAATAAACACTCTTTCCAGTTGGCATTTGCAAGTGATCTTTTTCTTCCCATCATTTAAAATATAAGTGTGAACATGTCTTAGAAAAATGCAAAACAAATGAAAATGAAAACTACTTGGAAAGGTATGCGGGAGAATAATAATGGGGGAAAACATACTAACTTCCAAATAAGAGTTATGTTTCACCCTTTACCACCCTGGAAATTTTTCTCAGATTGGAATATTTTTCCTAAGAGTTCCCCAAAGTTAGAATTCTGTCACCTCCTAAAAAAGGTCATTCCGTGCAATGTCAGTCCGCAAGGACTGGGGAGTTCCCACGGTGAGTCAGGAGTCATGGGGAAGAAAAAAAATCCAAGACAAGTACAAAATAACTACAGAAATAGAAAGGTCAAGAGGAGGTGCGAGGAGGGACAGGGGCATGGAGCCAGGCTCACCTGCTTGGAGCTATACAGGGCTTAGGCGCTGAGGAGTGGCCTGCACTGATGAGCCTGGCAGCCTTCCTGTTTTTCTCTTTCGCATTTTTGAAATGGGAGATAACAAGGACACCTACTCCCAAAGGCGATGTGAGGTTTAAATTGAGTTAACGTACATGAAGTGCTTAGAACAGGGCCTGACACGCAGCATTACATATGCTATTGATAATATTCAGATAGAATGCGACAGGTGACACCAGGCGGGTTGAAAAAAACACGCAATGGACATTTAACAATAAGAAAATACATCTCCCGAAATCGGGAATCCAACAAGGAGGGAAGGAGCTGAGTTTTGCAGTGTGATCAGGACATTGGGAAGCACAGGGCAGCCCAGAAGAGAGAGACTAGGAATCCCGGCTGGAGGAAGAGGAGGAAGGCCGGGGCCCCAGGGCACCACGGGGGGCACCATCACCTCCTCACTGGCTGCTTCACAAGAAGTCGGGTTTTGCAAGGCCTGCGGTGAGAACAGGTCATTACAGATCGTGCACAAGCTCTATGACACAAGTGCATGGCTTTGAATTTGGTTTCAGTCAAATGTGAATCGCATGGAGAGGGCTGAGCAGAGGAGCCGAGCAGCGCCGAAGAGCAGCAGGGGAAGCTGAAGACGGTGCCAGGGAAGGTCTGTGAAGGCTGAGGAGCCCACAGACCCCACACTAAGGACCGGGGCTTCATTACAGAGTGTTTCTCCAAGAGTGTTAGGTGGTCTCCTCTGGGACCTTAGATTCTATTGAGCCATTGGTTAAAAATGCAGGTTTCTTCGGAAAGAGGCAGGATATTGAGACTAAAGTGAGAGGGCTGCAGGAAAAAGAGGCAAAGGAAGCTGCCTTAGGGGAAGAGAAAACGCCCCCTGCTCTGACCTCTGCCTGCCTGAGTTCTTTTTTCACTGCGGTTTCCAGAGCAACACCGCTAGAGGGCGCAATCACAGTCCTCCTGCAGACCCGTGGGCTGGCAATTACCACCGGAACCCGCGAGTGTATCTGAACCTCCCTGGCTCCCTCACACCAGGGAAGGAAGCAGCCGTGGCCAGTCGTGGGCATAACACACATCGTGGAGGACCAGGAATGGCCTCCAGACAACGTGGAATCCTTGCGAGGGCCCTCGCCTCACATGGGAATCACCTACCCGACAGCCACTTTATTGGCCACACTATGTAGTATAACAAATAATGCAGTGCTTACAAAACTCTATCAAAAATGTCGAGAATAGAAGCTGCAGAGCTAAGAAAATGAGAAACACAAATTTCTTTTTTCTTAACTCCTGGTGATTAATCCAGAGAACCTCTCTTATTGGTACAGCAAATGACGACCTAGAGCTTTTACTGTGGTTTAAAGGGTGTCTCTTCAAATTCTACTCGTTTGCAATAATTTTTTTTTTGCATTCAGAGAGTCATCTGTACCTTTCTTTCTCAATGGGATAGAACAGAGACTGAGTCTGTTGTAAAATCCATCACTCACAGTAGCACCTGTAATCGGCTTTCTATTCACCTTCACGTGGCCAAGAGGATGAAACAGTCTCTGTTGAAGCTCAGATTACTAGAGATAAAAGACACTTGTACTGCTGAAACATAAGGGGTGTGGGTTGCCTCCCGGGTAGACTAATTTGACAATTTTGAGAGGGCCGTGCCTCATATGCACAGGGGTACACATACACACAATCGGCCAAATAATCTTGTTTGTAAAATCAATAAAGAATTTGGGAAAGCATGTGTTTTAAAATTAAATAATGATTTAATGCTTTCTCTGTTACAAAGGCTTGGCAAGTTTCTGACTCATTATAAATCTTCTGGAATGTGTTTTATGTGAAGGCAGATCCTAGAACTTTTAACAAAAACTTAGGTGGTAAAGGCGCTCATACAAGGAGTGTGTGAAGAGCAGGGTGCGGGGAAGAGAGAGGTGTGCTGAGACACAAGCGGGGCTGGAGCAGGTGAACCAAGAGGAAATCTAAAAACCTCTCCCAAAAGGACTTTAACAAAATGCCCACTTAGCTTATAATTCCAGAAAAGATGTGGCAGGGGTCAACCAGTTTATTTTGAAAGAGTTGAGTTTATTTTTAGGTTTTATTTTCTCTGCTTTCAGGCTCCGCCACTACTTCCAGTGCTTGCCTCTGAGTGTTACTGGTGCCTTACACACGCTTTACGTTGTCCTCACAAGACGTCTGCCACACTTGGCTTTGGGGCGAGAAGCCTGTGAATGGCTTAAGGTGCAGACGTGGCCTACAATACCAGACCGAGGCTCTGCAACCAACGAGAGAGACCCAGTTCTTCTATTATTCTATCACCATCTGATTTAAAAGGGCCTTAAAATATGCTGAGTAAATGCTAGCGGAGTAGTTAAAATTACAAAATGGGAAGGAATCAGCAATAAAATGCTTTTTAAAAGATCATTGAGGTGTATACTGAATTGTATGTAGTGGTTTTGAGACCCTGAGAAGCCCACGGGTGACAGGTATGATCTTCTCCAAGAAGTTTTGCAACAAACAGTAGTAGCTCTAGGTCTATGGGGGTGGCATGTGATATAAATTGCCTATGGCAGAAACAGGAGAGTTGTAAGGCAGTAGTTTGGGAGAGAGCAGCGTGAGTAGAAGGAGGAAACGTCCGGACTGCAGGAATATAAATTGGAAGAAGAAAAAGACTCCACATTTTTCAGTCTTTATGGAACTGTCAGGAGAAATACGAATTATCAGTTAACTAAGTGAGCTATAGAAAAAGGTCTTTTCTGTGTTTGCTTATTTATTCAATAAATGTATACGTGAAGTCGTCATGTGCCAGGCAGTCTTCTGTGTGCTGAGAATAGTTAGTGAACAAGCTAGAGAAAAGTCTCTGTCCTCCCAGAACTTACTCATATTCCAGTGAGCAGAAGATAAGCACCACCCAAGTAAACAAAGGGTCACGGTGCGTCCGTGTCCAGAGAGGGAGATGAGGGCTCTAAGGAAAAATACAGCACATTGAACAGTAAAGCTTGGTGGATGGGGCGGCGTTGCGAATTTACAAGGGATGGTCGCTGACCCTGGAGCAAAGTCCCGGGAGGACTGAGAGGGTAAGGGTGCAACTACTTGTGGCAAGATAAGTATAGTTACAGGAAAATTAAAATACCTCGGGATGACTGTTAAGTTGATGGGGAATTACAAGCCCTGACCTTTTATAAATTTACTATGTATTGGTGGCCTCTGGAATTTTATGGAAGCTAAAAAAGCAAGCTGGGCTTTCTTTAACATGGTGTGTCTGCACATTTTCTAACACTTTAAAGTCACTCTTGCTTTGGAAGGCAGCGCAGCATGTCAGAAGAGCCAGCCTTTGGCTTCTCACAGTTTGGAGTCTAGATTACGGTTCCAGCCTGTTGACTGTGACAGGCTGAGCAAGCGACTTAACCTCCCTTAAAAATGAAAATGGTAATGTCAGTCTTAAAGCACAGAGCACAACTGCTGGTGAGAATGTCAACTGGTCCAGCCACTATAGAAAACAGAGATTCCTCCGAAAATTAAAACCAGCTCTACCACATGATCCATCCGGCCCACTTCTGGGATTGTATCCCAAGCAAATGAAAAAGCAAAGAGGCACCTGCACTCACATCTCACCGCAGCATTACTCACAGCGCACACAGGGCGGAGGCCACCGCAGAGCCACCAGTGGGAGAGCAGGGAAAGAACAGGTGACGTGCGATGGAGTATCAGTCATCCTTACAAAAACGTCCTACCATTGGCAACAACGCAGACAAGCCTGGAGGACAATTAGGCTGAGACGCAGAAAGACAAATGCTGCATGATTTCATTTTATACACAAGATCTAACAAAGTTAAACTCGGAGAAACAGCGAGTAGAAAGGTGGTTGTCAGGGACTGGGAAATGGGAAGATGTTGGGCAAAGGGTACAAAATTTTTGTCACAAGAAGAATGATGAATGAGTCCTGGGGATTAACATATAGCCTGGTGATGATCATTAATAATTATGCATTGTTTATGTGAAATTTCATAAGTGTCCTCACCACATTACACACACACACACAAATGGTAGATGGTGATGTGTCAGTTAAACTGTGCACAATATATATGTCTATTAAATCATCGTATGCTATATCTTGAATATATGCAGTTTTTATTTGTCAATTAAATATTTTAAAATAAAAGACAGTACTCTTCCATTAGGTTCTGGTTCAAAGCAAACCTTGCTAAATGAGGATATTCTCAATTCTAGTTTCTTCCTGTCTTGATATGAGAAAATGTTGGTTCAAATACTTTCACAAGATTTTTACCTACAAAAATTGAAAAAAGCCCAAAGGTGAATTCCTGTCTCCCCACATCTTGATTGATTGCCCCTTCTCTCCTCGCTCAGGAAAGACATTTTAAATGTGTTATTGGAAATTGAGGTTTGGAGCACTGACATGAGTTGTGCATCGTGGTGCAAACAACAAGCACTGATATCTCTAACGTTTCTTCCCTCATTGTTCTCTCTTCACATTTAACCTTTATTTTACTTATTTTCCCCTATCATTGACATGCACGGTACATCATTAGTCACATATTAAGAGAGACTAAATACAAGTGAATTCAATTAAAAAATTATGGAATATCTAGCATGTATAACGTGAAATAAATAAAAGGGTGAGTGGGGACCACCTCCACTGTCAAGTTTACTATCTAGATGTAAGCACACACAGTCTAACACAGGTGGCAGCTACTTGAACAGACATCTCCGGAGCAACTGGCGTGACCCTTGCGGAGGCTGAGAGGTGGGCTGCAGTGAGCCAGGCCTAACGGGAGGGCGGGCCGGAAGGTGGTCATGTCGGCAGGAGTGATATGACCTGGAGGGAGAAATGAAAATAGGAGGCCTTGGAGGAAGAATGCGAGGGAGGTAGGAGGGTAGAGGTGCCGAGCACAGTATGCCAGAATGGCAAAATCTCACTAGTTATTTTGATTTCAGGAACTAAATTGAATAAGGACAACAATTCTGGGAGCAGACGTAAACTTCGTTAATAGACTTCTCTTTATGTGGGGATTGATCTCTGCCTTGAATCGTTTAGGGTAATAGGCTATGGGACACATCCCATTTCTATCTGCAAAGCTTGAATTTGGCTCAGTTGATAAAAGGACACTCAGATAAGGTAAGGTCTCAGAGGAAAACGACTTTTCCACTCTCTGGTAAGGGTCTTATTCTAATCCATTCTAAGATGCTCAGATCGAGTGTTCCTCATTCTTGTGGACCAGTGAGATGCAGGTATGAAATATCCATGGAGACTGGGCAGTTAAATTACAAATAAAGATCCGTTGTCATCCCAGCCCTTCAGTATCATTTAAGGCCCTAATGCCCACTTCACGGTTCTCTGCGTAAAGACAAAAACTTGGTCTCTCTTATCTACCTTTCCCCTTCTCCAAAAATTCAATCTTGATTCTATATGTAGACTTAAAAATGTTTTGAAGGAGGGAATCTGAGTAGCAGAAAAATAACTATAAATACAGTTGGCAGAATTTGAATAATTTTCAACTTTCTGCAGCATACGCAGACAATAGCCAAGTAAAATTATAAATCATGGTATGCCACTGGAGAGTTTTGTTGAAAGAAAAATGTCATCTCAAATCTCAGACAAAAGGTGAGCTATAAATAAACACCTATATATTCTCAAGTTACAGTTTCTGAAGTTGTTTCACCACACAAAGGGGGATCTTGTTAGAGCATCCTGTTAGCATTCCAGCTAGGAGAGCGCATTGAAAACCCCACATCAGCTTGATCATTTAAAGTGATTTAAATTTGCCATTTACTATTGATGCACAGATGGAGGTACACAGACACTCCACCACTTGTAGACAAAAGAATTTCATATTTTTTCTTATGCAGATGAAACAAACATTTTTGGGTTTTGGAAACATGCCACTTGCCCTGGGATGTGAAACTATAGGACTGGCACTTCCCAAAGATCCTAATGAGTAACTAATGTTCATCATGTGGGAACTGAGTTCTCGGGTGCTTAAATAACTTGTCCTGCCGGTCCAGCACAGATGATCCACCCGAGATGGATGGTCGCACAGCTCCTAAGGCGTGGCACTTGCAAAGTACATCTTCGGAGTTAGAATGGACTCATAATCATCTTCCCCTATAGTTTCTGATGTGGATTTGCACGCATAAACCTAATGTTAATTTTTTGGCCCCTTGGTATTTGGAAGTCCCTGTTTAATTTTGTTCTAAAGAAAATAATTACCTGAAAGAAGTTGCACCCTCTCCGTCCCTCCCATCTTCCTCCCTCATTGAGAGAATTATTTTTTATCCTAGAACTACTGAGTTAAATTGAAAGACATTCTGAGAATAACAGGCTTTCAAGCTCCAGCAGCTAATCTGATGACAGAGAACAGGAACTATGTAGGAGAGAGAGACTTTGCCTCCTATTTGTCTGAGTTTCCTTTTGCATTAGCCGCCTACTCTCTGCCTCATTTATAATTCTTCCCGACAGAATGCAACTTGGCATCGTCAACAAGGACTTATCAGAACTGCAGTATAGCTTCAGACTACAGATTGGAGCAGGTGAAGACCAGAACAAGAAACAAAACTGTGACTTCCACAGCACCTTGTCGCCTATATTTCACCTTCTTGCTTCTATACAAACATTGATGCTCATCAAAATGAATGAATTGAACAATTACAGTGGCCCCCAGATTTGTTCATAGGCCTCAAAGACACTCTTCCATGGCCTGACCAGCCTTTTTAAGAACAGATGTTTTCCCTTCTGATTTGACACCCATATTCACAGGGGAACACGGCTGGACAGTGGATTTGAGATAATTCTTTCTGTAAAAGAGGACATAGCAAACGTTCAAACAAGAAACTTCAAAAGCGATGCTAGAATGTGTTCTTGCATATCTAGAACATACATTTAATGTAGATGGCAGCCATAAAATATCAAAACCACCAAATAGGAAAAATAGTTTTAATCATTGATATTAATGATATATTGGAGAAAGCTGTTTTTTGCAATCAATACAAAGGAATGTTGGGACATCACTGTATGGTGTTGAGATGATTATCAGATAAGATGGGCTCCTGAGAAACTTCCCCTGATGGATAATTGACTGTAGGAAGAATACAAGGGGTAAGATAGACAGGAGGAGAAAATGTACACAGCCCAAGGAAGACTGAGGCTCTTAGAATGGAAACCCCATATACATTGCATGCCAAACTGAAATATGATACCAATACCCAGAAATC
Organism: Perodicticus potto; assembly: GCA_963574655.1. Classification (NCBI taxonomy): domain Eukaryota; kingdom Metazoa; phylum Chordata; class Mammalia; order Primates; family Lorisidae; genus Perodicticus; species Perodicticus potto. Next base: position 94,426 of record CAUYRH010136011.1, on the reverse strand, counting down.
TCTGTACATTTGACAGTATGCCAATGCAAAAGAAAATTGGTTTAAAAAAAGCAAAACTGAAAACACATATAATCCAATAGAAATCTGTTGCAGGATTGCTGCAAGGACTTGACAAACGCCTGTCAGTCCTCATGACACTCCTATGAGAATGTACAACCTCGAACGGTGAGTTCTACTTCCCTGCTCCTACATCTCAGCAGTGTACTTCTTCCCTTTCTTGATAATTATTTGATATTCCCTTTTAAAGTATTATAGTCCTAATTTTTTTATTAGATGACTGGTAAACACACAGAAGGCATATCATTTATAATAAGGAATAAATTTTTGCATCAGTTGACTAGCTGACTAGCCAAGCTTCTGCTTCCTTCATCAAGCTATAAATTCAGTGAATTTATTTTCCTGAAAAATTTTAAACGTACAAAATAGAATACTGCATTAAGCTCCTAGGTATCTATTACCCAGATTTAAATATTATTGAAATTTTCCTACACTTTCTCTCTCTTTGCCTCACTCTCTCTATCAATAGCCCTCTCCACCCCTCCCCTTTACCTGTTTTCCTCCTGGCTCTCTTTCTCTCTCCCCTCTTCTCAATTTATTATGAAATAATTCCAGACATCAGGTCATTTCACCCCAAGAATTTCAATAGCAATCTCTAAAGTACCAAGAAAGTTTTCTTTAGTAATCATGGCCTAACCATAAAGTCATCAAAACAACTGAGAAAAGTAACAGTAATGTTCTGGTATCACCCAATACCCATCCACACTCAAGTCTTCCTCACTGTCTCAGTTGCTTTGAGTCAGGAGTCAAATGAGGTTCACACACTATATTTGGTTGTTATGTCCTTGAAGTGTCATTTCATATAGAGTAGATTCCTCTTCTTCCCTGTTAGAATATTTTTTCATTTAAATGACTTATTGAAGAACCCGAGTCAGTTGTCTCACAGAATATCACATGGTTTTTCTCCTCGGTTCTTTATGAGGTCATTTCATTAGATCCTTCTATTTTCTGTAAATGGAAGTTAGTTATAAACACTTGGTTAGATTTGGATTTTATTAGACGGCATAGGTGGTGCTGTGTACTTTGAGCTGAATTACATCAAGAGGACATAATCTTACTGATGTGGGATTGATCAATTGATTGATCCATCTAGGTGATGAAAGCTTGGTGTAATTTCCCACTAACATTTCATCTGATGGCTTCATTTATTGAAAATCAGATTAGATCATGATCCATGAGGGTCATGGGTTTGCAAAATTTCATTGGGGTTACAAAATTGTGATTTTTCTAATTATACCATTCTTTCTATATTTATTGCTTGGAAAAAGAAATTTCCCTCATTGGCTAGGTTCATTTTGTTGCCCCCCAATATAATTCATACTGGAGAAACATTTCTGTTTAATCCTTTCATAGTAATTTCTCATTTTTAGAGTACCGAGTTGTTGTTCTACTTATTACAATGGTGTCTAATAATTTCTATTTTATTTTTATAGATTTATAATGATCTCTTGGGATTTTACCCATTTATTCTATTTTCAATAATTGCATTCATTATCCCTTTCACGCCCAGATTATCTCATATTTGGTCAGTGGGAGCCTCCATGTACTTTCGGTCTTTGGAATCTTTTCTGTGTATTTTGTATATTTTCTTCCCCATACCCAGAATCAGTCGCTCCTCTAAGTAATTCTGTTTCTTTTCAGAGAACAATGGCATTTGGAGGCCCACAGTCTAGGTATGCTCATTTCCGTAGGGCTGTTATTGCTTCTGTGTGTTTTCACTGATTAGAATTAAGAAACACAAAATTTTGAAAGAAAAATAAAATTTTAAATTTGTATTGCCATTTTTTGTTTTAGATATCATAATTCAAATTTTTACTTATTTGGTTTTATATTGAATTTCTCTTCTCATATCTAAAAATCTTTATTCTTTGCAATAGCAAAATACTACTTGCATTATGTAAATAACCATAAATTAAAACTCTATAAAATAGTTCCAATATAATAACAGCAGTATCACTAATGAGTAAAGTTTAAGGTTTCTTTTTAGCTCTATGTTTACTTAAATAATATTCTCTTAGAGATAAACAGCGTCATAAAGTAACTTGAAAGAATTATATTCTTTGTGTTGCTATGGGACATTTAATTAGATTCATTTATTTTCATTAATTTTTCATTTTTAGGAATGGGATTATTTTCTTTTTTATTTGATTTTATTCCATAAATATATTTGCATTAGTCCAAGTTCAGAACTTTAAAACAAGGTATGTTGAAGAGGTTTTATTTTCATCATAACCCAAACCAACATGTTACCTCTACCCACATACAGGTAAACATTTTTGTTAGTTTTGTTTGTTTGTTAAGTTTTCCTTTCATTTTCTCTTTTAGACAAAAACATATGAGTACTGATACTTATTACCAACCCTCTCCTGCTCTTACACATAAAGGTAGTACATTGCACATCCCTTTCTGAACCTTTCCTTTGGTTTTTGAAAAATGCATCCCAGAGATCACTTCCTATCACGAGTGAAGATCTTCCTTATTTCTGTGTTGTCTAATTGCATTTTCTAGTTGTCTTCAGTGCAAACATTATTCCAAATCACTTACTTCCCCATTGCCAGTCTTCTTTGGTCTGTAGATAGAAAAAAGTTTGACAAGCACATCTCCATGCCTTGTATTTGGTGTTAGGGGGCAACTGCTTAGTGTGGCTTCATTAGATGGTATCAGGATCTGGGACTGTCCTCACTTACTGCTTGTTTGGCATTTTACTTCACTGGAATATGAAAAAGACCACAATCCTAAGTGCAAATGCTAATGAGACTCTTTCTCTCTCTGACTCTTCACTAGTAAAAAATGTTTACAAGTTGAAACAAGCCACCACCACTTACTTCCCTTACTGTTGTTTTCTGAGGGTTACAGCATCTTGTAGATTCTCTGATTCATTCATTCAAGAAATATTTATGGAGCATCAACAATTGGCCATGTCCTGAACATACACAGAAACGAAATGAGGCATTGTCCTTGCCCATGTAGGGTTTTTTGTGGGGTTTTTTGTTTTGCTTTTTTTTGAGACAGAGTCTCACTCAGTCGCCCTGCGTTAAGTGACATGGTGTCACAGGTCACCGCAACCTCAAAGTCCTGGTAATCCTCCTGCCTCAGCCTCCTTGAGTAGGTGGGACTACAGGAGCCTGCCACAATGCAGGGCTAAGTTTTCCATTTTCAGTAGAGATGGGATCTCCCTCTTCCTCAGGCTGGTCTCGAACTCCTGAGATCAAGCAAACCACCTTCCTTGGCCTCCCAGAGTTCTAGGATGCCTGGGCTGGCCATCCACATGGGCTTTTAATGGGGGAGGCAAATAATAAATAAGTAAAATGGCTTAATTAAACAATTATAAATTGGAATAAACCAGATGAAAGAAAGTAATTGGGTGTAGTTTGAGAGAATAATGGTAGTTGGGAAGGAATTCTATAAGGTGCTGCCATATTAAGCTAATACTCAAATGATGAGGGAGAGCCTGCCAGGTGAAGAAGAAGATAAAAAATATTCTAGACATAAGAAATAGCAAATGTGAAGGCCCTCGGGCAAAAATTAACAAAAAAGAGTTTTGTGTGTCCAGGGAATTGACAGAAGGTTGAAGGCTGACACAATTGTGAAGAGAAAAGGGCCAAATCACATAGCTCTTTAGAGTAAGGATGTCAAAATAGGATAAGGAGTTGGAATATTGCTTAAGGTGCAATTGGACGCTATTGAATTAAGGGAATAGTGTGATGAAATTTAGGTTTTAGTAAGTTTACATTGGTTGCTTTGTGGAGATTATACAAGAGCAGGCAGGGAACTCGATGTAGGAGGATATGGTGGTAACCCTGGTGAGACATGTGGTGGCTTAGGCTAAGGTGTTGGCAGTGATGATGAAGAAAAGTTACATATTTAAGAAACATTCTTGAAGACAGGCTCAATAAAACTGGGTGGCAGATTATATGTGGACAGGAAGGATTCTCCCTGGACAGCTCAGTGGTGATTTGTTGACATAAAGAAGGGAGAGAGGAGGAAGGTTATCAATATGATCATAGAAAGGTTATCAGTCTAATTACAGAAAGGTGGTGGGGTGTCGTGTTGTAAGGTGTAACAACAATCTGACTCACCACGATGAGATCATTCCCTCTTGCCTTGCCAGTTTGAATTTGGAGGCTGCTTTGTTTGTGAGCTGGAGCATTTATTTTGAATGTCCACTTTAGTTGATTCTATTGTTAGTACACACACCTCTAAGACCTTGGAAAAATGTTGTTAACCAGTCTGTGTTTTCAATGTTAATGTGCATTTTCATCTTTCACTGTGACTTCATAGATATTTTAATGGAAAATTAGATGCAATTGCATGTAAGGATACTAGCTAAGCATCATTTTGAACAAGAAGTCTGCTATTTGGTTTTTAAAAATGATATTGCTAAGGGAGACTTTATTCACATGTATGAGTACAGTTGAGAGTGTGATTGTGTCTTTCATTTTTTCTTTATAGCCTACACAGAAAATGTCAGAGTCATAGCTCAGAGGGAAAAACACCAGACTTGAACCTCTATGACATGATTTTACAGTTTTATTTCATGTAATATATCTCAAAGTGGGACCGAAAAGATTAAATCAGACACCATATATCACATCTGGCACATCAATCTTTCTTCTCTTTCTCATCTTTTCTGACTTTTATCAAGTAAATGATGTTCTGACAGCTCCTCAGAAATTGATTTCATACATGCACCTCTGTTTTTAACCTTAGGGGGAGCAATTTAACATTTTCATTCTTCCCTATTTTAAATTGGAGACTATTTGTTTATTAATAGAACAGGTATAACAGCATCGAACTTAAGAACCAGTGTGCTGACCAGTGAGCCTTTTAGCTCCATTTCCTACTATCAAAGCAACTAAAGAAAGTTACTTAACCTCTATATAGGTCAGATTTTTCATCTGTAAAATGAGAACAATTATGGATCCCACTCTGTAGGATTACTACAATGATCCAATGAGTTAGTGTATGTAACATGCTTAGAAGAACACTTAGAATATAGCAATTCACTATAAGTTTTAGCTATAATTAATACCATGTCCTAGATAATAATTTGAAATAGAATGTAATTTAAAATAGAATGAAGTTCACTTTCCAGTAAAAATAATACAAAAATTAAAAGAAAATTCCTCTTAAATTTCTCCTCTACAATACAAAGTATCACAGATAATGAAGCAATAACTGTGGAATACTGTGATAAGTCAGTAGGACTCAAGAATTTTATACCCAGCCCAGCTAGAATTCATGTGCAAAAGCTACAAAAACACATTTTCAGATATTCAAGTGAATAATCTTTTTGCCTATTTAAAAAAATTGAAATAGAATAAAAATAAAAATGGGAAAACTATATTATAAAAAGTGGTAAAAATAAATGAAACTAATACAATTGTATTAAATAGAATTAATTGTTAAAATTTCACAAAATGGAATGTAGATGTCAAAATTAGTTCTTGAAAGACAAGTTTTAAAATGCAAAAAATAAAAAATAAAAAATAAATAGAAACAGCAATCGGTGTTCCATGGCCCAGATTATACTAATAAAGACTGAGGAGTGTGCACCAATGTACACAATTATGATTTAATAAAAATAAAAAATAAAAAAAGACTGAGAAGTAAGGAATGAGACAGAGGAGAAATTCAGGAGAATAACAACTGTATCTATCCTAGCTCACATTGTAGTCCCAATACGAGGAGTAGGTCCTTGAGAAATATTTATTGAGTGACTGAAAATTTATTCAAAATATTGCAGAGGAATAAATCAAAGATGCAATTACAGTTTTTATTTTTAAAACCCCACATATGTATTTTAACCAACAGAATAAAAATTGAATATTATATTTTAATTCACTTAAGAAGATAAAACAATTTATATTTAATGGGAGAGAGAGAGTAATTTATACAATGAGAGAGAAAGCAAAGGAAATAGTGAAGTATGAGAAACACAAGCAAAAGACAAAGCAAGAGAAAATCAAACTTAATAATACTTTGTTATGGGCGGCGCCCGTGGCCCAGTGGGTAGGGCGCCGGCCCCATATACCAAGGGTGGTGGGTTCAAACCTGGCCCCAGGCAAATTGCTACAAAAAAATAGCCAGGTGTTGTGGCGGGCGCCTGTAGTCCCAGTTACTTGAGAGGCTGAGGTAACAGAATCACTTAAGCCTAAGAGTTGGAGGCTGCTGTGAGCTGGGATGTGACAGCACTTACCAAGGGCGAGAAAGTGAGACTCCGTAATAAAAAAAAAAAAAAAAAAAACCAAATACTTCGTTATTAGGATCATTAGGAATCCTTGATTAAAGTAAAAGACTTATATTTCTGCTTAAAAGGAAATCCAGTACACACTGTTTATAAAATGATCACTTCAAATGACTTAGAAATATGGAAAATAAATTTTGCAACAGTTATTTATCAGAGAAACAAAGACTAAAGGACAAAGAATGTGAATAGTTGATCAATTGATTTATATAAAATTTATTAGTACACCAAAAAGATTACAACTTCTTTTCAAGCATCCATAGAATGTTGGCACAAATAAATTATATTCATCTATGAAACCAAAACATAATCCCCAAATACCTAAAATTAAAAACTATAAAAGCTATACTTTATGGCTTTAATTTAACAACATAAAAAATTATTGTTTTAGTATTTATTGCTTTTAGAATTCTCACTATATTGCTTCTCGGCCTTTTGGCTAAGATCAAGTGTAGAATTCTCACTACATGCAATTTTTAAATGCCTTTCTAAATAATAGTTGAGTCAAAGGAAAAAATATTTAATCACAATGTGTTTGGTGTTTTTTTCCCCACAGCAAGGAAAGAGTTTATTATATATGGCAGTAAGCAGGGAGAATTCTCTCAAATCTGCCTCTTGGAGATTTGGGTGGACAAGGTTTTAAAGATGGTTTGGTGGGCAGTGGGTTAGGCGATCAGGGTCTGTTAACTGGCTGGTTTCAGGGCCATCAGCAGTCCTTTGGTATGGGCTACTGTCAGTCCAGGTCAGCCAATCCACTGAAATGCAGTTGTTGGGGAGTGGGGTAGGCCGAGACCCTTTGAGTCAGTTCCTTGACCTGGATGGGTCAGTCAAGCCACTGGAATGCGGGACCTAAAAAACACCTCAAAAACTACACCTAGGTTCAGAAGAGGTGATGATATTTAAGGAGAAAAGTTAAAAATCTTTACAACTGCCAGCTGTGCGCTCTAGAGTAGAAATTATACAGAAGCAAACAAGGGGACAGTGACCATTATCAAGCAAACAGGGGACAATGGCTGATTATTATCACTATTTTCATTAAGTCTGTTCCTTCACAAAATTTTGATTATTATTTTAGCGAGGCCTGTTCCTTCACAGAGTTTTGAGGGCTCTTATTCTAGTTCTTACATTGCACCCCCCTTCTTCAATTTGTAAGAGCGGTTTCATTAATATGTATCTCACAAGATTTTCTGGATTAAATTTTTTAAAATTAGTATAAGACATAGGAAAAACTATAAAAGTGTAGGGTACAGGTCATGATTCTCTTTCCTTGATTCTCTGCAGTCCTGTTTAAAATCAGGTGGTGAAATTACCCAAACAGACAACACCTATACTGGTTTGTGTACATTAGCAAATAGCTTTTAGTTGCAGTAGAATTTCCAGAATCTTTTCTTGCCTTTAAATTCTTTTTATAACAGGAAAATTCTTTATTTTTAGTTGAAAGATTGATGGCAGATACTTATCCTGACAGGGGTTTTCTCAATGATGACTTATTTATGTAGAAATATAGAAGACTCACTTAATGATTGACTTTTGTTAATTTGTTCTTTGATAGCAATAGTCTCTGCATTAGTTTGAGCTAGTGTCATTTTACAGGTCAGTACCAACCATGCACATTTGAAGACTTGTTTACATCTATGTAAGGAGTTTGATGCAGACTTGACCGGAAGCCAGGTCTCTTACCTGGAACTGCTGTTCTTGTTCTCTTAAAAGTTAATGCCTGTTAAGTATTGTTGACATATATTTATATATATCCCTGTGTATATCTAACCACTAAAGTGTAAGCTGTCTGCTTCTCTAACCTTGCATAGTTTTTTTCAACACAAGCAATTAAATCACAAGGTTTATCATGTTTATTTTCTGTGGTACTTAATCTGCCTTGTTACACCAATTTAATCTCCTCTATAGGCATTCCTGTATTCAACATATATTTAAGAGCTATTTATACAAATACTTGCTCTGTACTCTGATTTAGGTACCAAGATTTCCTTTAATCCTCCCCACTTCCTAAGCAGACGGTACTTAAAAAAAAATCTTGGCTGACATGCACTTTTCACATCTCTTAAATCACTTGGCACATTTGACCTAATTTATAGGTTAGCGTGTATTTTTTCTAGACTAGAGTGAGGAAATGAGAAAAGAGGTTTTTTCTTAAGTCTGTAATATCTGTCAAGGGGCCTGGCACATATAGAGACTTAAATATTTGTTCAATAATGATTGTAAGCTCTTTCAGGGAAGAGATTTGTCTGAAGTTATTTGGAAGCAACATCTGAGCTATAGTGATTTATTCTAATGTATGCCTCTTGAAATTATACAATGGGGTATTCTTTTGATTATTAAAGCTTATTTGAAGTCTGAATAATCTAAATCCTAAGTCCCCCCCCCCTTTTTTACTGGATATTTCCAGAAATCAACACATGATGAATACCTGGAAATTAAATGACTATCCAAAGGAGCTCAGACTCCCAAGCAAAATGCCAAAATGCCAGCACACACTACCCACAATAGAAAAGACATTCACATCCCTGATACTCCGTCCTCCCAAACGAGTTCACCACCTAGCGCCCCCACCCACAGTAGCAGACCCAAGCTGCATCTGGAGTTGGACATGTCAGAACCCAAGAATGGCCATCCACCATTGAGATCTCATCAAGTTCTTTCATTGCTGCAAGTTTAGATCCAAACTTTTCCAGACTCCAGAAAGTTGGGTTCTCTAGTTTCAGGTTATGAACCAAAATAGAAGTGTCAGAACTACCTTTACCTGACGCATAATGTCTGCCAAAAACATAGTCTGTTTTTAATTTGCTGCTGATGGCATTGGTTTTCTGAATCATCAGTGAGTTTCATGGTCCTCCAATCTGTCTGAATAGTGAAAGTTTTATCTCCATTATCAGATTCTGTTGTAGAATTTCTATTTCTTTAGTAATTTTTGTTTTTCAGTTACTAAAGCTTCTAGAATTCTTGCATGGTGGATGCAAAGGTCTTCTAGAGCCTGCTTTGTCGCCAAGGTCTCCATCGCTAATCGCTTTTTGTTGACATGTATTTCCTGTTTAAGATGCTTCTTTGCCTTTTCTAATGTGTCAATTTTGTGATTAGGCTTTTGGTTCTTTATGTCCTGCATTTCTTCCTTTGAGACTCTTCTTTCAGTTCTGCTTCCAGCGCTTTCACTGTGCTCTCACATGCAGCTCTTCGAGAAGAAGGCTCTTGCTGAGCCATTTCTTTTGTGGTTTGGGTTTCTTGCATCATCTCTTCCTTTGCTTTCAACTGTGCCTCTTTTATTTCTGCGTCCAGTTGTGATCTCTGTGCCATGAGCAACTTGTTTTTTGCAAATTCAAAGTCTTTTGGACCCTCACTTATAGGATATCTCTACTTGACGGTCTTTTCCCTTTCTGGACTTCCATTGCATGATTAAAATTATGATCTGCAGCAAAAATCATCCGATCACCGTGATGTGTTACTGTGGGTTCCATAACTGCAGTCTGTTTTAGTACGATGTTATAAGACATTTTTCTCCTGTTTTTTCAGTTTTGTCTTCCAACCCACTACCAAGCAAAGATGATTCTTTGTTCCTTGTGGTTCTTCTCTGAAGTGCCAATTTACCTACAGGGTTAGGGGTAAGGGATGCATCTTCTGTTGTTTTACAGGCAGAAATAACATAAGTGCTATTCTTTTTTTTTTTTTTTAAATGTATTTTATTATTCTTCATTACATTATTTCCACCCCCCCACCCGTCCGTGATAAGACAGAATTGACTTACAGAAAAGAATACAGGAAACACCAAAGCTCCTGGTAGTGGGAGAGATTTCAAGTAGGGAAAGAGGCTCTCTCCGTTCCTCTCCCGGTCTTTCCCCGTCTCCTCCTCTAGGCCTCTAGCCTCAGGGTATACATAGGTGTATGGGTTACTTGGCCAGGAAATGAATGAATGCAGTCCCTTCCGCCGGGGGGAAGGTGAATGAGTGCATCAATGAATGGACACAGTCCATCCATGGAATTCAGGCCTAGGAAATTCACAAGAAACTGACCTAGGCATAGGAAATGGGGTTCCCATAAGTGCTATTCTTGTCTTTGGTTTAACTTGCAGATCTCAATAATGGGTCACCATTCCTACACTCTGACACATCGACATCAACTGCAGCTCAGGTCTGCCACTGTGGGTGAAGGTGCCCAGTAGCCGACTTCCTTCAGAAGAAGGAATACCTGGGCGATGCCTGTGGATCAACGGAGTAGGACCCCAGCCCCACATGCTGGAGGCGGAGGGTTCAAACCCAGACCCAGCCAAAAACTGCAAAAAAAAAAAAACCTACAAAAATAAACAACTTTAAAAAAAGAGAGAAGGAATACCAAGGAAACCACCACCTCCTCCATTGCAAGCAGGGTGCACAGACACCCTGTCAGACCACTTCTTTCAGAAAGAATGTTGCTAAAGCTAAGCTCCTCCCCAGTCACCCAATCTCCAGTCATCTCCCAATAATCAGCCCCCAAAAACATCCCTTAAACTCCTCCTGTGCTGACTCCCGCTACAGCAAAAACCTTAGAAAATCATTACAAGATAAAGAAGGTAAGGACACTGGTAATTAGATTTAAGACACAACTGAATTAGAAACAGATTCGAAAGGTTAATTTTGTTTTTAAAATACTAATTTGTTAAAATAAATTGAAGAAATAATAAATGGAACAAAATACATCTAAAGTTAACAGGCAAAGTAAATATTAAATAACAATACTAAAGTATATTGATTATAAAATACAGAACTGATTAATGCAATAGCTGATTGTTATAAAAAATTAAATTAACAAAAGTAGAAATGTTAAATGTAATAATAGAAGATATGCAGAGAAATTTTTAAATAAAATAATATACTGATTTATCTGAAGGTATTCACCTTCAGATTTATTCTGGAAAATAAACACCAGAATTAACTTATGACAATGTAGAAAACCTGAATATTTAATAACCATGGAATGAGTGGAAATGTTATTTTAAAATATAAGAAAAGATTTTGTGGATGAATAATTTCATTAAAACATTTTTTAAACTTTAAAGGAACATATAGTTACCATACTATATAAAACTAGAGACTGCAGGAAAGTTTAAGAGGCTTGTCATTTTATGAAGCTGACATAGCTCTGATTCAAAGTTTTGAATCAAGTTTGAACCATAAACTACTGATGACTTCCATTTTATAAGCAGAGATGCAAAAATTTAAATAACAAAGTAGAAATAAAAAGTAACTTATAAAGAAACTACCCATTAAAACCAACAGAAATTATACCATAATGCAAGAATATTTTGTTTCTAGACTCTAGTCACCACATCAAGTAGGGATAATAGGGCAACCTACGTTGCTTAGATTGGATTTTCTAGTTGATATGGTAAGAGTATTAGAAAGAAAGAAGCATATTATATTGCAGGTGAGAAAATTGCATGTTTACAAACCCCAAATGAAGCAACTAGAAAACTCTTCAGTACTAAGAAGAGATTTTAATAAGGTAAAAAGATGTCAATCGACATAAGAAGTCATGTGATAACCGGTTAGAATTGATAAATGGAAGGAAATAATCTATTCGTGTAGGGATAATCACTGTAATAAAAGAAAAAAATGTCTAAAATGAAATTTTAAAGTTTTTCTATCTATCCATAGCCATTGTATGTCTATACCTATCTGTCTATGTTGCTAGATGAGAAGAACAAATATTATAAAGATATCAACATTTATCTACATTTAGTGCAATTCCTATTAATATTAAAGTCTGTAGGCTTGGTGCCTGTAGCTCAGTGGCTAGAGCACCAGCCATATACACTGGAGCTGGCGAGTTCAAATCCAGCCTGGGCCTGCCAAACAACAATGATAACTACAACCAAGAAAAAATAGCCAGGCATTGTGGTGGGCACCTGTAGTCCCAGCTCCTTGGGAGGCTGAGGCAAGAGAATCACTTAAGACCAAGAGTTTGAGGTTGCTGTAAGCGGTGTTGCCATGGCACTCTACCCAGAGTGACAGCTTGAGACTCTGTCTCAAAAAAACAAAAAAAGAAAGAAAGAAAGAAAATTAAAGTCTTCAAGTGATTTATTTAACTACACAATGTTAAAGTTTATCTGTAATGCATGTGACTAACCAAGAACATGAAAGGAAATGGAAAATGTTCCTACTATATTTTAAAATCCTTAATAATGTAATATTTAAGATAGTAAGATACAGGTGCTATAAATAACATGAAACCAAGAAAACATTCTAATAAATATATGTTTAACATATGATAAAACAAATTTTTTACCAGTGAAGAATGAAGGATTGGTCAGTAACCAGTGCTCAGGCAATGGGTTAACCACTTGGAATAAAACAATACTATTGCTTCTCTTTATGTCATACATCAAACTTTCAAAAGAACTTAAGATATTAAAGATGAAGCAATTCTAAAAAATAAAAAGGTGTGAAAAAAGGATATTAGATAGATTTTATCTCATAGAAACAGTTCTTTAAAATTCTATAGTGTGAAATAGCATAAACGTAAATAAGCATTATCTAAGGAAATATTTCCCACAAATATGAAGGCAAAAGCTCAATCATGTATATATTACATTTAAAGAGCTTATCAAACAATTGAGAAAAGCAATAAAACTTCAATAAAACAATAGACAAAAATGTGGTCAATTTACAGAATAAATCAAAATGGCCACAAAATATGAAAATGTTAAATCTTGATTTAAAAAAGTCAGATTTAAGACACAAGCTATTTTTTCAACTATCAAACCGATATTGGCAGAATATCAGTTCTAGAAATAGTATTGGCAGAACAGTTCTAGAAATGTAACAGTAAATATCAATATCCTTACAAAACTTCATAAAAATATTTACTTACAGTAATCTCTTAAAATGAAACAAATTATATGAACCTGCCCAATATTGACATTATATGAACATGTCCAATATTGACATTTGTAATGATATAGTTTAACAAATTACATTGCACATATCAATATAATTTAACATGCAGACATTCATATTATACCATAGGACTTTGAGATATTTTAATGATACAGAAATTAAAACATTGAGTTTTAAAAAGGAAGTTTAAAATAAAAATATGTTAAGGAAAATGTTTATACATATTCATATTCATTCCTGGTATATGCACATAATTCCAAGTAAATTCACTAAAATATTGACAGTGGTGGCCTCTGTATGTTGGATTAGTGGGAGATAGATTTTTTTAAACTTCTTATATTTTAAAATGAACATAGATACTTAATTAGAAATGACTAAGGGCAGGTGGAGAAAGATGGCAGTGTAACATCTCCTTTGCAGTCACTGTGAGATTGGGTGAAAGGACTCTAGCCACCTCTGGCTGGGGTGCCCTGCCTGGAGGCATTTTGAGGGGGGAGTAGGGGAGGAGACAGAGCCTCCAGGAGCCAATGAAGAGGTGTGGGTCAAAGCACCCTGCTGAGCACCACTATTACTCCTGTCTTTCTCTGTCTGGTCTTCTACTCTTCTTACAGAATAGTGATGCTCAGCAGGGTGCTCAGACCCACACGGACCCACCATAGAATAGACATATACAGAGCACACCATCCCCAAACTAAGGAATATACATTCTTCTCATCAATCTTTCCTTTTACCCCCACCCCTTTTTCTTTTTCATTTTCTTTTCTCTTCTTCTTTCTTTTCTCTTTTCTCATTCTTCACTCTTCTCTTCCTTTTGGCCCTATACTAAAAAGATACTTCAACACCTAATCACGGAGACAAGGTAATAGAAAGAGAAGGACGAAGCAAAAAGCAAATGTAAGGGAAGGAAGTGGAAAAGAAAAAAATGCTCATGAGAAGGAACCAACAGGAATATCCTGGCAACATGACAAACCAGAACAAAGCAACCTCCCCTTGCCAAGGGATCATGAGGTTGCTACTGCAGAGGATTACACCTATAGAGAAATGATGGGAATGACAGGGAATTTAAAATGTGGATAATAAAACAATGAAGGAAAATGCTGAGAAAGTGGAAAATAACTTAAAGGAAATCCAAAACTGAACCAAATAAGAGATGAATGATATGAATTGAAGAAATCAATTGGGGAACTTTAAAGATGCAGTAGAAAGTATCAAAAACAGATTATAGCATGGAGAAGAAAGAATCTTAGAGCTAGAAGATAAAGCTTTTAGGTTAACACAGGCAGTTAAAGAGGTAGGAGAGAGAGAAATCAGAACGTTCACTCAGAGAATAGCGGGACTTCATAAAGTGTTCAAACATATGAATTACAGGTATCCCTGAAGAGGAGGAAGATCATCCTAAAGGAATGGAAGTTTTACCATAGAATATCATAAATGAAAATATCCCAAGTATCACCAAAGATGATGACATACTTCTTTCAGAGGGATATCAAACCCCAGGTTATCTCAAACAGCATCTCTAAGACAAATTATCATGAACTCATCCAAAGTCAAGATGAAAGAGAAAATTCTTTCTCTTTCAAGCAGCCAGAAGAAAGCACCAATTGACCTACAGGGGCAGATCCATCAGGGTATTGCATACTTCTATGCTGAAACTTTCTAAGCAAGAAGAGAATGGTCAACTACCTGATTTTTTAAAAAAATAATTTTCAACCCAGAATTCTGTATCCTGCTCAGCTAAGCTTTAAAATTGACAGAGAAATCAAATATTTTATAGACATGCAAACAGTGAGGAAATGTGCCACAATAAGACCAGATCTACAGAAAATACACCAATTCTCCACACTGACCACCACAATGAACCAACAGCAAAGTAAACACCCAGAAACTGAAGGACAAAACCTAGCTTCCACAATGATGCAAAATGTAAGACTAAACAATGAATTTTCACTAAATAAGATGAATAAAACTCCATCACACTTATCAATAAATGTAAATGACTTGAATTCCCCACTGAAGAGGAATAGGCTGGCTGATTGGATGAAAAAGGAGAATTCATGTTCATGTTGCCTCCAGGAAACACACCTAGCCTCATTGAACTAGACAGGACTCAGGGTGAAGGGTTGGAAAAAAAATATTTTAGGCAAATGGAAATTAGAAGAAAGGAGTTGCAATCTTATTTTCAGATACAAGTGGATTTAAAGCAACTAAAGTCAAGAAAGACAGACACCACTCCATACTGTCAAAGGAACAATACAACAAGAGGACATTTCAATTGTAAATATTTATTCATACAACAAAAATGCTCCCAGATTTATGAAACAGACCTTAATTGATCTGATCAATATGATATCCTATAACACCATCATAGCTAGGGACTTCAACGCCACTCTTATACAGCTGGACAGATGCTCTAAACAGAAACTAAACAAAGATACAAAGAACTTAAGTACCACCTTAGAACAATTGGGCTTAAAAAACATATACAGAGCACACTATCCCAAAACTAAGGGGTATATGTTCTTCTCATCAGCCCACAGAACAGTCTCTAAAATAGATCATATCCTAGGACACAAACAAAATCAAAAGAACTGAACTTACTCCTTGTTCTTCACAGACCACAAGGCAATAAAGGTAGAACTCACCTCCAACAAAAATCTTCATCCCCACACAAAGGTATGGAAACTAAATAACATTATGAATGACACTTGAGTCAAGGAAGAGATTAAGGAATAAATAACTTCTTTGAATATAACATCATAATTTCTTTGAACATATCCACCAAAACTAGTGGATACTGCAAAAGCATTCCTAAGAGGGAAATTTATCCCAATAGTTGCCTACATCCGAAAAACAGAAAGAGAGCACATCAACAACCCAATGAATCATCTTGAAGAAATGGAAAATGAAGTGCAAGCCAATCCCAAACCTAGCAGAAGGAAAGAAATAACCAAAATTAAATCAGAAGTAAATGAAATTGAAAACAAAAGAACCATTCAGAAAATTAATGAAATGAAAAGTTGATTCTTTGAAAAGACAAAAATCAATAAACCTTTGGTCACATTAACTAGAAACAGAAAGCACAATCTCTACTAACCTCAGTTAGAAACAAAAATGGGGAAATAACCACAGATATCACAGAGATATGAGAGATTATTTCTGACTACTACCAAAAGCTCTATGTGCTGAAATTGGACAATGTGGAGGACACAAACCAGTACCTGGAATCATATCATCTCCCTAGACTTAACCAGGAAGAAATAGATCTCTTAAACAGACCAACATCAAGCACTGAGATTGAAGAAATAAGGAAAAAACCTTCCAACAGAGAAAAGCCCTGGACCAGATGGCTTCACACCAGAATTCTATCAAACCTTCAAAGATAGGCTTGTACCTATAACGCAGAATCTATTCCAAAACATTGACAAGGAAAGAACCGTCCCCAACACAGTCTACAAAGCATACATCATCCTGATTCTAAAACCCAGGAAAGAACCCATCTGAAAAGGAGAACTACAGACCAATTTCACTAATGAATATTGATGAAAAAATACTCAATAAAACCTTGGCTAGTAAATTGCAGCTACACATTAAAAAAATTATATATTTACTTGGAGCCGGTAGTACAGCGATTATGGTGCTGGCCACATGCACCTAGGCTGGTGGGTTTGAACCCACCCCGGGCCTGCTAAACAACAATGATAACTGCAACAAAACAATAGCCGGGCATTGTGGCGGGTGCCAGTAGTCCCAGCTACTTAGGGGACTGAGGCAAGAGAGTCACTTAAGCCCAGGAGTTTGAGGTTGCTGTGAGCTGTGACACCACAGCACTCTACCCAGGGTGACATAGAGAGACACTGTCTAAAAAAAAAAAAAACAAAGAAAATTATATATCACAAACAAGTAGGCTTCATCCCAGGGATTCAAGGCTGGTTTAATATATGCAACAGGTGCCTGTAGTCCAAGCTGCTTGAGAGGCTAAGGCAATAAAATCACTTAAGCCCAAGAGTTTGAGGTTGCTGTGGGCTGTGAAGCCACAGTACTCTACGCAGGGTGACATAGAGACTCTGTCTAAATATATGTATGTATGTATATATATATGCGCACACACACACACACAAATCCATAGATGTAATTCATCATATTAATAGAAGTAAAAACAAAGACTATATGATCCTCTTAATAATTGCAGAAAAAGCCTTTGAAAAAATTCAGTATCTTTTCTCTAACTCAAAAAAATAGGTATAGGTGGCACATTTCTTAAGCTGACTAAAGCCATCTATGACAAACCCATAGCTAATATCATACTGAATGGAATAAAACTGAATATTTTCCACTTAGAACTGAAATCAGACAATGATGCCCCCTATCACCACTACTATTCAACACAGTTCTGCATGTTCGAGCCAATGCCATCAGGCAAGAGAAGGACATACATGGCATCCAAATGGGGGCAAGTAGGTCAAACTCTTGCTCTTTCTTGATGATCTGGTCTTATACTTAGAAAACCCCAGAGACTTAACTACGAACTCCTGGAAGAGATCAAGAAATACAGTAATATCTTGGTATAAAATCAATGTTCACAAATCAGTAGCCCTTGTATATGCCAAGTTGAGAAGGAAATCAAGGACACAACGCAACTCCCTTCATAGTAGCTTCAAAGAAAATTAAACACCTAGTAACATACCTAACAAAAGAGGCAAAGGATCTCTACAGAGAGAATTATGAAATGCTAAAAGAAATTGCAGAAAACACTAACAATGGAAGCACATACCATATTCTTGACTGGGAAGACTCAACGTTGTTAAAATGTCTATTCTACCCAAAGTAATCTACAGATTCAAGGCAATTCTCATTAAAATACCACTAACACACTTTGAGCAAGTGGAAAAAATGGAACTCTTTTTGTATGGAGCCAGAAATAAACCCACATGGCCAAGGCAATTCTTAGTAATAAAAACAAAGCCAGAGGCATCACTCTCTACCAGACTTCAGGTTATATTTCAAGTCCACAGTGAGCAAAATAGCCTGGTATTGGCGCAAAAATAGAGACATAGACATGTGGAACAGAATATAAAAAACCAAGTGACAAAACCACTCTTTTATTGCCATCTGATCTTTGATAAAGCAAACAAAAGCATACAGTTGGGAAAAAAGAATCCCTATTCAACAAATGGTGCTGGGAGAATTGGATAACCACCTGTAAAGGACTGAAACTGGACTCATACCTTTCACCACTTACAAAAAATGGATTCAAGATGGATAAAATATATAAATCTAAGACATGAAACAATAAAAATCTTGGAAGAAAGTGTGGCGAAAACTCTTGATGATATTAGACTGCGGAAAGATTTTATGAAGACTTCTGTGGCAATTGCAACAACAAAGATAACCAAATGGGACTTAATTAAGCTGAAAAACTTCTGCACAGCTAAGGACACAACAATTAAAGCAAATAGACAACCTTCAGAATAGGAAAAGATATTTTCAGGGTATGAATCTGACAAAGAGTTGATAACTAGAATCTACGAAGAACTGAAATTAATCAACAAAAAAATGAGCAGACAATCCCATCTATTACTGGACAAGAGACATGAATAGAACCTACTCTGAGCAAGACAGACGGATGGCTAACAAACATTTGAAAAAATGCTCATCAGCCCTGATCATCAGAAAAATGCAACTTAAAACCACCCTGAGATATCACCTAACCCCAGTGAGAATAGCCTGCATCACAAAGTCCCAAAGCTGCAGATGCTGGCATGGAAGTGGAAAGAAGGGAACACTTTTACACTGTCAGTGGGACTGCAAACTAATATAACCTCCTTGAAAGGAAGTATGGAGAATCCTCAAAGAACTCAAATTAGACCTATCAATGGATCCTGCAATCCCATTACTAGTCATCTATCTACCCAGTAGAAGAAAAATCATTTTATCATAAGGATATTTGCACTAGACTGTTTATTGCAGCTAAATTTATAATCGTCAAATCGTAGAAACAACCTAAATGCCCACCAATCCAGGAATGGATTAATAAGCTGTGATATATGTATACCATGGAATACTATTCACCCATTAAAGAGGTGGAGACTTTACATCTTTTGCATTAACCTGGATGGAGCTGAAACACATTCTTCTTAGTAAAGTATCATAAGAATGAGAAGTAAGTATCTAATGTATTCAATACTAATATGAAGCCAGTAGACAATCTAACACATGCCCACATAAGAGAAAAAATCAATTAGAGGTTGGGGGAAGACAAGCTAAGAAAAGGGGAGAGTAGAGGAGGGAGGGTGATGGGGGTGTTCCCACTTTTTGGGCACAATGTTATAGTGTATGGTACACATCTTGGGAGTGGGACACAATTATGATAGCAACTCTAACAAATGCAAACATTGTAACCCATTTCTTTGCACCCTCAAATTAACCTGAAAGATACAAAAAGAAATGAATAGGCATTGCTACAAAGTGAAACAGAATTTTATACATTGATTATAATTTAGAAACACTGTCATTCATAATGTACTGACTGAAAAAGAGGTAACCTGCCATTATTGACAGATTTCACTTATATAGAAGCCTCATTTCTTACCAGTTTTAGATAAATTAGTGATCACTGTACTTTATCGTGAAAGTACAACACTTCCTCACTTTTCAGTGGCAAAAGCTCAGAATTGTTGGTCTTTAGGAAGAAAAGACCTAAGCTGTACTTTTAGCTTATAACATTAAAGAAATCTTACATCTTTTACTGTAACATATGAATGGCATATTATTTTAAATATGTATTTTAGGCACATATGTGGAAGCCTATGTATTTGAAAGTGATTCTTGTCCAAATACAGGAAACCATTTGGAAGTTTTTCCTGTAATTATGATCATGTAGCTTAAACATCAATCAAAGGAAATGAATAAAGAATTCCCTTGATTCCAACAAGTTTCCCTTCCTTACTCTTCCTTCTAAAATCATTAAAATAAAGTTCCAAAAGGATTTGCTTCCCTTCCTTCTCTTCTAATTACCCACTCTTTGGTTTAGTTGGCAATGGTGACATTTGCATAACCAAGTACTCTTTCAAAGAAAATTGTAATGTGGGAGATTTTCTAAATCTATAATAGAGCCTGTGACCTTCATTGGGTCCATCTGAACACTCAAACCGAAGCCTCCCAGGCATGAACGGCCCACGTGTTTCACAGGGAAGCGTGTGCATGGAACACTCCTTTCCTATTCATCTTTTCTCTACTGGCACAAGTCAGAGGTGTTGTTCCAAGTGTGAAATGCGGATATGAGCAGCAATTTACAGAGGGTGCTTGGTTTTTGTGTCTGTTGGTGGGACACTGTAAGATGGGCCTGGCAGAGTTCATCCCTCACAAATGCTTAATGCCATCCCTGGGGACAGAAATATCACCAGCCCAGAAAAAAACACAGCTTTTAGCTGCTTGGTGTTGAAAATTTCAGGCAAAGTTCCAAAAGCCCTCCAAGCTAATGTCGAATTGACAAAGTGCCAAAAATCTCTCTGGCATTAAATTTCCACTCTTTATTTTCTCCCTTTAGGTTAACAGCTTGTGAAAATAATAATGTGGTAATGCCACCCTGTGTTCCAAGCATCTCTAAGCACCATCTTGTTAAGCTTTGGTGTTCCTTCGAGACTAACGGGAACGGAGCTGGCTTACTCATTTTGCAAATGAGAAAACCTCAGAGGAGATGAGTCCAATGTGTGGGTGATGGCGCTGCAGAATGATCACCTAGGTCCAGGTCTGAATTAGATTCTCATGGCAAGGCCCAGTGTTGTAGGAAAGGACCTGAAAAGCCCAGCCAGAGTCAAAAAGGGGCAGAGGAAGACTCATACAGGATGCTAGGCAGGCTAGGGAAATGAACTTATGAAAATGCGCAGAATGCATTCCGGGAAAGGCAACAAGGCATGGACTAGGCATAGTAATAAAGCACGGGCTCGGCATGTGACCACTTGGAATGAAGGGGAACTACCATGGGTCCTCAGCACATCTAATGTGACATCAGGGGCATCTTACAATGTCAGGCACATTGGATTTGTCTTTTTTTTTTTTTTTAAGTGCATTTGAATGCTTTTCCATAATTACAGATTCCACTGTTAAGAACATTATAGCAAGGAACAGAACTCCATCCCCCACTACAGAAGCAATTCCCTTCCCTGAATTCCAGCAATCTGGCTTGAACACATTATCTAAATCAGTCAGTGAGATGGCCCAGTTTCAGGGCTTTGAATCTGAAGGAGGTGTCTCAAAGAAGGGAGAGGCATTTGGGAACCATGCAGCCATTGAATTCAGTTTTCAGGGTGGCCAGCAGCACTGGGTGCCCCTTGGGTGTACCTTTGCTTGTGTTTCTGGACAACCAATTTCCCTTGGTTTCTCCTTGTTTTTTGAGCTTGTTTCTCTAGCCTTCCTGTCAATTCAGTGAGGCATCTGGTATATTTCTAGTTAAGTTGTTTTTCAAGTGGAATTAAGTAGGGTGAGGTTTTATGCTTTGCAACCTGGAAGATATAAACAGGCAGTGGTCAAGGCTGCAGAGAAGTTAATATCCAGCAGATCCAACACCTCATGCCTTGTTTGTAGCAGCAGGAACTATAGCTTTGGAGGATTCCTACCATAGTAAAAGAGAAGTCCAGCTAAGACAGAAAGTTCTAAGTACTCTAGAATCCATTTTCTAATTTCTATGTACCCTGTAGGATGGTATTTCCTAGTCCCTCTGGCAGTTAGATATGGCATGTGACTGGGTCAGTCAAAAGAATGCGGGTTGAGAATTGGCCTATTAGAAACTTCCATGGGGGCTGCTACATCCTCCTTCCCCCTTTCTGGTCTGCTGGAAAGGAGACCAGAGTCTCCTAGAGTGACCTTGAAAGTCATGTGTTAAAGACAGCAGAGCCCTCATCACTCTGGGTCTTCAGAACGACGACACGAAGAAGGGTCATTTCACTGTACTGCTCACCTGTCCAGGACTGATACCCACTCAGGAAATAAACTTCTGTTGTATTTCAGCTATTTTTTTACTTTGGGGGATTTATTTGTTGCAGAATACCCTAAATACAGCATGTATACTGGAAACCCAGTTCATCAAGCAAGGAGTCAAATTCAGAGCAGAGCCAGCAGCAAGACTTATCTAAAGTCGAGCCCTTGAATTGATGGTCTGCAGTTTCAGGATTTCTCCTGATTCAAAAAAGAACAGATGGCAATTGGGACAGAATCTCTATGGGTATTATGAAGCTATAGCTACCCAGGTTGAAAGGGTATAGGCAGAAGAGCAGATGAACTCATTAGAAATTTGACAATTCTGAACAGAATCATAGAATAGCCTAGGGATTAATAAATTCTAAATTTTTAATTTCTTTTTTGTGCATTGTAGCATCTCCATGCTGGAGATAATTAAGAGGTAAAATGTAATTCTAGTTCTGCTTTTTCCTCCTTTAACCTAGTTTTCCCTTCTCAAATAGACCCAGGTGATGAATCTTATTCTTACTCCCAGTTTTTTTTTTCTTTCTTTTTTGTTTTACAACTCCCAAGGTTTAAAATAAAACCCACCTGGGGTCTCATTTCCCAATCTCCTCCTTTCTTATTCCTCAAATGGATTATATCCCAGGGGGCTCAAGGAGGCCTGCATAATCATATCAGTTTTTAGAATCACATGAATATGTACCCAGTAAATATTTGTAGAATGAAGAATCATTCTGGGTTTCTCTTTTGAATGAGACAACATAGTACTGACGTCTCCTGTGTCCAAAATGGAAGAGACCTTAGAGATTATGTAGCCTAAACACACACACTCCCCCCCACACACACACCACACACCCCCACACCACCCTACACACACACCCCACAATAGGGAGTCCCCTTATGTAGCATCTCTGATGTGGGTGATCCAGTCTATGAATAATAATGAGAACCTACACTGCTTCATACCTATGCCACTAAAGGGTAGCTCTGAAAGTTAAAAAGCTGTACTCATTTAACATTTTCTCTACAAAACTTCCACAGATCACACAGTGTCAGGCTGTCTTAGTGATCACATACACCAGGAGAAATTCCCTTGCCCAGGAGTCACTGAACTGGTTTCTTCTTCCCCCTGTAACTCTGACCAGTTATCTAACCTTAGGAAATTTGCTTCTTCTATCCTGAATGAAGTTTTCCCAACTATGAGATAAGAAGAAAAATATTGTAATTAAGATAATTAATAAAAATAACATTTATAACAAAAACTTGGTACATCACTGGAGACTTAAAGTCAATTCTAATTCATTGGCTAATATGACTTTGGTAAGGCTATTTGTATTATTATCAAATATGTATCAATTTTTATTGTTATTCCATTCACAGGTCTTTATTTTCTCCACAAAGAATCAGAAAAACTTCAAAGTCACGTTATATTTATATTCCTAGTAAACCCAACAAAAATTAAACATGGGGAAATTTATATGGCTTGCTTTAAGACATTAAAGCCTTATGTTCGTATCAGTCTACTCTCAAATCATTGAGTCTGTCTTTGCCAACTTAAAAAAAATAGGGGTATTTAGCATGGATAGTCAATGGACACGCTTTCTATAATGAGGACTGGTTCCGTCCACTGTATTTCCACCAGTTCCAGGACACCCTATGTTAAACTCCAAGTGGAGAGATTTCTTTTCCCGCCATTGTGGCACACAGGAGTCAGAGGCCAAGAACCAAAACAGCATTTTGGAGAAGAATGCTATTGAATTCACCACAGAGTGTTGGCATGAAAATGGGTATTGCATCAAGACAGGTCTTACTGAAGTCAGTCACAGGGTGATACACTGTGTCAACTCCAGAAGTGGAGATGAAACGGTGTGAAATGCAAGTAAGGTGAGGGTTAGGAGCACGGGAAACATTAGGAAAGATGGCCATGTCCTAAATTCATCCGGACTACTGGCTGTCTGGGGGTGCGTTTATTCTTTGCATGTTCCAGGCTCAGTTCAGTCATAAGAGAAAGCCAGATTTATTTAAGGGACCGGAATTTGAATGACTATTCGAAATGAGAAAACATGGTATCTATACTTGCTAATATTTTGAGGATATTTCTGGACTCTTTGTGGATATCTTTGATTTGTGAATATCTTTTGTAGATAGTCTCTAAGCTCTTTTCAGGTCTCCAAAACAGATTACTCCACTATTTCTATGACTATTTAATGTAAATCTCAAATTAGTCGGGTCATAATTAGGCCCATCATCTAATACATTTTAGAAATGCACCTTGTGAGTATAACTGGGGCAGGGGAATAAATGTAAAAGTAAAATGTAGTGACTTAGGACAAAAGTAACCTGATAGAAAGTTGTATTCAGAAGCATCCATGTATGGTGATTCTCCGGCGGGGCAGGGAGCACCACTCTTAAGCCCTTGATGTCCACTGAGTTCTACCCATAATGTTGAAACAATGCTGAAACAAGCCTAGGAGCCACTTGGAATCAGACTCCTCCTCGCTGAAATAATCCCAAGGAGCCCCATGTCCCTCTAAAAAGCTACCTGTTGGGACTTTGGGGCAACACATTCTACTCTCAGGCTCTTCCTCATTGGAACTGGTCCTGCTAGAGGAGTTGCTTCTGCAGGAAGCTGTGATGGGGCCCAACATAACAGAGATGAGTCTGTGAGTGCCTTGTATGTAAGAACTACTTCCAAAATCAAATTATCTCTCTTAGTTTCAAAAAGAGTTGGAATCAGCAATGGGAACCACACCCATCAATCAGCTTCCTCTATGGTCAGCCACCCTGCAAAGTATACTAACTAAGCTGGTTTTCATTAAGTAAATATGCCATTCAAGTCTTTGCAGCCAAAGGTTATAAAGCCCTTGCAAGAAAGGGTGGACCACAAAAAAAGAGATCTGTGAGCATATTTTTACATTGGCAAGAAAAGCAAAATGTCAGTCAACTAAATTTAAGATCGTTCACACACATCTGCTACCACCAGAATGTTATAAAAAAAAAAAAAAGAAAGAAAGGAAGGAAAAATAAGTGTGAATAGCTCACAGTCTAAATAACTCTGGACATTTCTCTACTGTTCAGAAGACTACTTCAGTAATGATTGAAAGACAATCAAAACAGAAGCCAACATGATTTATCATACAGCAAAAATTTCTCGTTAAATAAAATATATAGACAACTATATCTCAAGTATAAAATGTGTATGCTAGATAGCTGTGGTTATAAATATACCACTAAAATGTTTGCAAAAAAAGTAACAAGTATAAAATGTTACATTTCTGACAATATCATAAATGAATCGCTACCCTCAGAGAGAGAAAGAGATTGATAGGGAGTATATTTCTGAATTAGATGCATGTCCCCAACCTCCATTGTGAAGCACGAAGCAGACACATGTTGTGACCATGAACCTTGAATTCTCCAGATTAGAATGTTACAATTTAATCAGAAAGATTTGTCCAAAATCCACCAGCAGCAGAAAAGGGATACAGTTTACCATAAGGGGACAACTGAAGTTTAAAATCACAGACCTGCACTCAATAGTATGTGAAAGGCACACTGTTCTATAAACAAAACAGAATTATAAAATTTGAGGAAATGAAACTAAAAAAACTGGAATCACAAATCTACCTTTCACTCTTTTCAAAAACTGAGTTCTTTTAAATATTGACATCAATTAAGAAATCATTAGCGGATCTATTAAGCAGAGCTGACAAAAATGTCTAAAAGCATCTTTTTAATATAAAATTAAGTCAAATCATCTAAAATTTGGTACTCCATATATTAATAACATGTAAGTATTATTTAACAAATAAATCAAATGCCAAATTCCTAAAGAGTTAAGAAGCAATAGTAATTCAATTATAACAGAAGGAATTAGTTATATTTGAGTTAGAGATTTAGAGATTTAGCTAAGTAAATTTCATTTACTACCAGTTTCTAAATATGACAAAATCTATAGAGGGAAATAAATTTTATAATATAATAATGTAAAAAGATAGCTTTATTACACTTTAAAAGAAATGGTTCAGCATTAATAAATGTTCCAAACTATATTTAACTGGACTAAGAAAACAAATTTTGTAAAATTACTTTTTATGACACTATGTTCTCTTGGAAAAAATTTGAATAGTTAATGAAAATATCTGTTGGGTTTATTCTTGGTAGGCATTCAAAATATTGTTTCCTCACTTGCTGTGTGATATCATGTTATAGAATTACACCTTGGATGGTGTTCAGGAAGGAGTTAAAAGATGTTTGTGAAGAAACCATATTTTCTATTTCTGCTGAACAGTTAGATTGAACTATTTTGAAACTAATTAAATATTTCTAAGGATGCAAAAAGTGTCTCTTCAGTGGCCCACGTTTAATCATTTTATAAAAGGATCTGTTATTTCCATTTACCATAGGCTCTCACTGTATATATTTGCCCCTATTAAATTTAATTTTTAAGTCAGCAAATATCCCCCATGTGTCTTGACATTAGAATACCTAGATCTTAGCTCTTTTGGTAAAAAGTATAATCTGCGATCAGAAAGTTTAAAACTGATCTCCCAAATCAGTAAAAATCAGAAACTACATTCTAATGCGAGCCTTTACAAAGGGCAATGGGCTGTATGCTCGGAAACATTTATGTGTGTACCTAAACATGGTATTTCTAAAGCAGTTGTTTTGTCCACTGCAATGTAATTAATTTTGGTGAACTCTTTTTTTTTTTTTAAAGAACTACTTAGAACTTGGACTTTCAAAATTAAAAGTACAAAACATTCCGATACCAATTAATGCATCAGGAAAGTAGGTACTTTTCAAATTAGTGTATTAACATTCTGTAATACAGCATTTTAAATGGTTAATCCTGAATTTAAAATACAATGGAAGTCATCCCTTTTTACAGTTTACATCTAATCTGATTTAGATTTTAGAGCTTTCTCTCTCCATATGTAAAAATATGATGCCCCTGAAATAAATCACAGACATTTGGGAACTTACACTGTCAGACTGCTTGCCCTGGTCACAGTCCCCGGTCCGCACACACTGCCCAGACCTCTCCATGGTGCTGAAGAGTCACTCTTGCCCATTTGAGAGCAAAGAGTTGTTTATTCAAACCGGCTTTGAAAGAAATCCATACAGGGCTGCCTGTGTTAACGAGTAAAGTTATCTGAATAATTTCTAGGACACATACCACAAAAGAGAGATTTGTACTTCAGTGATCAACTACCATGCTCGGGCAGCTCAAAGTAGATTTTGGAGCAGAAATCTTCAAGTATTGACAAAAAAGAGGGAGAGCTCTTTGGGAGATGAAGTTTGCTGATTTTGCCAGTTTTCTTCAAATGGCTAAAACACAGAAGACCATACTCTGTTCTACTCAGAGAACAGAGGATTCCAGAAAAGTTCTTTATCTTGTCCCAGGAAACAAGCTCCCATTATTCCAAAGCAGACAGTTCATGCCATCCGATCACTGCATCTACTTTTTGATCAAAAGTAATACAATGAAACAAAGCTGAGAATTCCAGGAGGCCCTGCAGGCACGATGGAAACAGATCTGCCTCATTCTAGCCCCAGCCTCTGACTGCTGAAGATTATCACAGCAAAAATCAGGCTCTTGTGGCTTTCACAGATTATCTCTTTCTGAGGCTGAAACGTACAAAGAGCCACATGACACCCAATGATGTCATCTCTAAAGCAGGTCACAGTTGCTGCTCTGTGTAGATAAAGTCCTTCTAGTGAAGTATTTAGCCCAGCGATTTCCTTGAGAATTTGCTTGTATTAAATAGCATGGCCTTCTACCCATGTATTTAACCCTATTGATACATTGGCATGAGGCGAAAATCCAGTTGCTGCTCATATGTGAAACAGAGAGTCTCTGTTTAAGCTAGAATCAGGCTCCTACTGCTGCTTTTGGAAATGAATGTTTGTAACTAACTCAGGGTGAATATGTGAAGAAGGGTTTTCCCCTGGAGATGCTGTTTTGAGGACTAGAGGATCTCTCGAACTATAAAATCTACTTCTAAAACACCTCTCAGAATTTCTAGCATATTAAAAAATTATTCCTTGTTAAATAAACCCAAGTCTTTTTTTTAAAAAAGACAATAACCTTAAAAATAAAAATTAGACTAACTTCTAACAATAGTTTATTTAGTAGAATAAAAAAATGTTTCCCAAACAGAAAACATCTTACTAATGCCGTCTTTAAAAGGATTGGCGCAAGTTTTCCAATGTCTGTAGGAAACATTCTTTAACTCACTATTTTTAGACGTCTTTTCAGCACTGAGAAAGTAACAGTTAAAATGTTAGGTATGTTTTGACCGATCTGTACATCTAACTCTTATAGTAATAGCTAGTAATCACAGACATTACTTTAAAGGATGTGTCATGAGCAATGCCCATTTCCAGTCTGTGGAACATATTTCTTTTCTATTTCATCACATGCCATAGTTTAGGGTTTTCAATCATAATTGACATTCCTGTTAGCTAATAGTTAAATCTTCCAATTCCCTCTCCTGCTAACTAAATAATGTTCACAGCTGAAGTGAAGAATAACTTGAAACTAATCTAATCTGTGCTTATTGACAGAATTCCCTCTTTTAATAACAACCAGAATAGCTCAAACAACAGAAACTTTCCCTGAAGAATACAGTACTCTGGCATATTTTTGAGAATAAATCTGGAGAAGAGAAAACAGAATTTTCTACACAACCAGTGCTCCTGGGCAAATGCCATCAAAACAGTAGTGACTATTTTGACCTTAGATCCGGAAACACTTTCTTCAGTGGCTCCTTATGCAAGGCTGAAAAATCCAAGTGAAAACTGAGAACCAAAAATTGACCCCCTGGATCTTCTTGTCTTATAAGTTTCCTAAATAAAAATGATTTTTTAAAGTTTTGCAATTTCAATGACTCAGTATTTCCTATTCTTCAATCACAGAGAAGACTTAACTTGAGGTATATTTTTAAGTAAAAAAAACCCAGTCTCTTTCTCCGATATTCTGATACAATAGATCGGCTGTGAAATCTTTATTTTTCAAAAACAATTTCCAAAGTAATTCTTACTGGAAAATACTACAATAACATATTATAGTGTGTACAATCATATAAAAATCAAAGTGAGTAAAAAATATTTACAGTATTTAAAATGATAAAAAGCCAAATTGTTGCTACATGAAGCATCAAAGGTTGGGGGCTCAACTCTTCCCACCTCCTCCCGTTTCCACGTGAAAGCACTTTCCTAAGGACTCCCGCTCAGATTTTCATCCTTTGTCCTTTGTTCCTCCCTATAAAGGTGGAAGGAGTTATTCTATTAGGGGATCAGACAAAATAGGCAGGTGTTTGCAACCCAAGATCATCCCCACCACCATGGTATCCCTTTGCCATATCCACCTCCCTGCATAATTCTGCTCTGTGGGTGCCTCAGTGCTTCCTGCGAATGGTAACATTTTCTCTGACTCCAAAGTCCAGTAGTAGGGGGTCCAACGTAGCCACAGTCAGGGCCACACCTTTAAATCCAGCTTTGAAAAGAATAAAGCTGAGATTTTGATCCCCCTCTGCCTCCCAAAATAACTTCCCAAATCAAAAAGAGAAAAAGAGTTATTTATTGACTTCCTAAAATTTTATATTTCAATACTGTCGTTTTGTTGATTAGATTTGGGTTTTGGCATAAACCCTACTAGCCAGTGAATGCAACAAGTTTATATGTGAACTAATGTAATAAAATTCTCATTTGCATAAAACAGCTCTCCAAGAGAAGGTTAGAAAAAGGAGATGTCATGTGTAAATCTTTAATTGGAACTTTTACAAAATGCATTGCTCAACTCATATTAATTTTATTGTGCTCAAAATTCTAGTTCTTCGAATTTTTCTTTAATGACCAGTAACTCTAGAATAGTGTTTCCCAAAGTGTGTTCCATGAATTAATAATCCATGAAGATATGATTCATATTGGATTTCTTGGTCAAAGAAGTTTTTAAAAAGTAAAAATGGTATCCTTTTCCTGCGGGTTCGACAATGAATATTAAGTTAATAAGGCTCTGAGAAGTCCCAGGGTAAAGAAATTAATTTACTTCATCTCTCTTCCATTTCTACCAATATCCTACAAAGCTAACTCTGGGAAATTCTGCTTTAGGAGATGTTGTAGCTACCGAGTTTTTGTTAGCAATAGTACCCAAACCTTCCACACAAGTTAATAGTTGTTGAGCATCTTCTGTAAGTTATCAGTGCCTGCGTTAACAAGCATTGCCACCTATGACTGAGGAATTAGGTAAATTCTACAAGGGCAGAGGTTATGTTTATTTGGGTGATCATTGTATCCCAGTGTTTGTCTAAAGGCACTCGGTTATTTACTGAATGAGTGAATGATGTAGACCAAATCCAAGGATGTGAATAATTTCCATCCCCCACCCCCAGAGATCTTATTTACAAAAAGAAAGTCCAAGACAGCCTTAAGCTGATGGGCTTTCCAGAAAGGAAAAAAAGGGAGAGAGAGATAATAGTATTTCACACTCCAGTTTCACCATATCCAATTTCTCTTCAGATCTTAAACCCTCTCCTACCAATGAGCTAAATGTTGATGCTAAGTATGTAATAAGTAAAGTGGATTTTGTGACACTGTGGGTCCAGATTAAAGATTCAACATTTTATCTCACCTACGCTGTAAAATAAGGACAGAATCTTTCCAAGGACAAAGGCCAAGACTGAACGTGAGGTAGCCTGCAAAGAAAACACACTCTTTCTGAACTACTTTTATCAAAGGTGAGCCACTTGATGCCTAGATTTTTTGCATCTATACTCATAGGTCACTGAACTTGGAGATTCCTAAGGAAGATTTATTATATTATTATAGGTGAATGAATCAGTGATCAATGAGGCGTTGATTTCGCATACCATTCTGAACCCAGGCAATGTTCAATGTTGGACGTTCTTTAAAAAGTTTTTTAAATCAAACCAAACCAAAAACATATCAAGTTTTAAATCTATCCAGATAAAATGTCCTCAAACCATGAAGTTAAAAGGATAATTTGGGGAAAAGCACCTTCAGCCAATATTCAAAGATATGAAAGGGAGAGAGTATTTATGGTACACAGATACTATTTTTTATGCAAAAATAAATTTATGCACACTGTCATATGTAGTTGTGCATTATCTAACATGATTTCTAAAACTTTGAAAAACAAAAAAATGTATTCTCTAAGACTCCAGGTTGAAGAAAAGAGAAATCTACCTACTTCTAAGTAAATATCAAAAAGATTTTTCTCTCTCTCTTTTTTTGTTTTTGTTTTTGTTTTTTTTTTTTTGCAGTTTTTGGCCAGGGCTGGGTTTGAACCCACCACTTCCGGCATATGGGGTCAGCGCCCTACTCCTTTGAGCCACAGGTACCACGCCAGATTTCTCTTTTTATATATATGGTCACTACATTCTGTGAACCAAAATTTGGGACAAACAGTAGGGCAAATAATTTATACTATTTGGGGGTCCATTGGGCAGGATGGAAGTTGCATCCTGAAACATTAGAACTCATGGGACTTATTTATTACAGCTGTGCATACTAGTATAATTTTTCTCTGACCTAGAAAATCTAGGTTATTAAATTATTGAGTAGCACAAAGCTTACATCCTCTGTTGTTTTACATCTCTCAAGACTATATTAGAAGTCGTCCAAGGAAATCCTCTTTTACAGTTCAGTTCCCCCACAAAACAAGTACGACTTTTAAATAAGACTTTTTTCCTTCTGTCCCCAGATTTTTCCTGATGTATTTAAAGCATGCCGGTTATAAATCTAAAAAAAGCAATAAAGCTGGAAGATAATGAGCAGCTTGAATATTATTACATATGCCATGTTCAATAATAGCATGGGCAGTACTGATTTTTGTTTCTGGGAAGGGTCTAGAGCAGTGGTTCTCAACCTTCCTAATGCTGCGACCCTTTAATACAGCTCCTCATGTTGTGGTGACCCCCAACCATAAAATTATTTTCGTTGTTACTTCATAACTGTAATTTTGCCACTGTTATGAATCATAATGTAAATATCTGATATGCAGGATGGTCTTAGGTGACCCCTGTGAAAGGGTCATTTGACCACCAAAGGGGTCATGACCCACAGGTTAAGAACTGCTGGTCTAGAGGGTCACCTTGCCAACCATCACTGAATACCCAGCTACTTTTGCTAAAAGCCAGGACACTCAAGCAGTGTCATTGATTTGAGGAGTTCACAGGCTTTCTTCCAGGACAGTTGAGGTAAATGGGTCTTTTCACTGGCCAAGACCAGTACCCTTGGCCTGCTCAGAACTGTAATTTCTCCTGACCAGGAGTGAAGCAAGGCCTGGTTGCTGGGGCCGTGTAGCTGCCCAAATGGCACCTACCCCTGCTTGCCCCGGTGTGCTGGGGGCCTCCCATTGCCTCTTCCCCAGGTCTGGAAGGGAAAAATGATCTAGGCTTGCTTTTACTATGTGTGTGGGTCTGTTGTCTCACAAGAGGCCTCCTTGTTTAGAGGCAAAAGAAATTACAACTGGTTTCATTTCTGGAACTTGAAAATTAGTCTTTCAAAGAATAATGCTAAAACAAATACTTAACTTATTACCTGCAAAGCACATCTCCAATCTCAGGCACATATATGTTGATATATTTTTTCATAATAATTCTGGTACACACATTAATCCTTATGAATCACAAACAGGCACTTTGGCCCCCCAATCAGCATCAGGTTAAAAAGCCCATCTCTGCTCTCCACAAGTTCTCCACAGCATTTTGAGTAAAACTCATTGAGAGTTTTCAAGAACAGATTAAAAAATCAACTAACAGCTATTGAGAGCTTTAGGTTTACATATGTAGTGCCATTTAATCTTCACAGCAATCCCAGTCGATCTCTGGGGTGTGCGTTATGTCTGGTTGCAGATGAAAAACGACCTCTTAAGCCTATGTCTCAGACTCATAGAAATAGTGACAAAGTTACTCTTATTTTTTATGTATATATTCATTCATTCCTTTATTTATCTTTAAGGACAGAGTTGGTCTTATCTCTAGTCTGGTCTTGAATTCTTGGCCTTAAGCATTCCTCCTGCCTCCACCTCCCAAAGTACTGCAATTATAAGCATAAGCCACCAGGTCCAGGCCAGAGGAGCTATTTTAAAATGTGGGGCCATGCAGCTCCAATCTCATTACCAAGCCACAGTCTCATTCCATGAGCCACACTGACCCCTACAGGTCACGTTATGATAATCTGGGAACCAACAAGAGAAACTGGACATGACCATGGAAGGAATTACCAGGCAGATAGAACCAATTCAAGCCAAATGACTGAGAACATCTCCGAACAATCCCAAAGATCTATAAAGGTATGTTAATGACTTCTGAGAAGATTATCAGTCTCAGAGTTTAGAATAAACCATGGTACAGTTCCTTTCTACAATATCCTATCAGACAATGTAACAGAGCTCTCAGAGAAACTAAAAGCATTAACTATTTTATCACATGAAATTGATTAATAAAAATATACGTAATATTCCATATTATGCAGCCTTAAAGAAAGATGGAGCTGTCACCTCTCTTGCAGACAATGTTAAGGGCCAAGTATGTTTTCCAGCCATCTGCCAAAATACAGATTCTATGAGGACAGAGATCTTCTGGGTCTTGTTCATCAACTACAGTTCCTAGCACAGCGCCGGATGCATCATAGGCTCAGATTCAAAAAACATAATTATTGAATAGTCAAGTAACTTCAGGTGGTTCGTCTATAATTCTGACCTGATGTATACTTGTTTTAATTTTAGTTGGGGAACTCGTCATGTATTTGAAACTCATTTTTTTTCTACCTGTAGTTCTCCAACTCTCTGAAACTCTTAGTTTATTTGGAAATAGTGTATTTAATTAATGTTCTGCTCATCAGCACAGACTTTTTCATGCTATTTTGTTCAAAGGGGAAAAAATGCCTTTGTATAAATTCTTTCAGTGGTGTCCCCTGAGGGTATGAACCTGGAGGTTTAGGCAGAATTGAAATCCTCACAAATTCTAAGGAAGCTTTGCTTTGTTTAACCCCTGGGGGTTTATCTCCTCCCCACTGACTCTAAGAGGTGAGGCAGAGCTCTGGGGAAAGACAGGTACCTGACAAAATGCTGTTTGGCGCATGTGTATTTGCTTCTGATATTGAAGGGCTGTGGGGGAACTGCCCATCTGGAAAATGCATGCTCAGGTGGGCAGGAGAATTTTGTGAGATGATGGTGGGGAAATGCTTATAATGAAAAGTCTGAGCGGTCGATCTTGTCCTATATAACTTCCTTTTCAAATAGTCATCCAGAGTTGGCTGTGTGCTGTTACGCTGATGATGGAGATGCCCAACTAGAGGCAGAGGGGCAGGCAGAAGGTAGAGGGCTTTTCCGAGAAAAATAAATAATAAAAGTAGCAAAATCTTATGGTGGGGGGGAAATACAGAAGGGACACAGCATAGTTAGTATTTTGTATGGGAAGTGGCACTTGGCTGGGCTAAAACCCTATCTCTTTCACCCCCCTCCCTTTTCTAGATAAGAGACTTCAGATTTGCAAGGTGTGAATCATTTGTGTCTTAATCCCCTTTTGGGTAAAATAAAGATAGTAAAACAATACTGTCTCACTGATGCCAGACACCCGTTGGCATATTTAAAGCATTTTAAACAGTGCTTGGCACAGAGAAATCAATACAAATGGGTTTGTTTACATTGTTATTAGTCTGAATGGGAAAAAGATGGGAATGTAAGTCTGAGTGTGCAGGGGAGAAGCTGTAAGCTTTGGTCTGAATATTCAGGAGACACAAGCTGTAGGGCGCAGGTGTGGAGAGTAGGGTGGAGCAGGGGGGAAGATTGGTTCTGAGACGCTCTCTTCTGGCCATATGCAAAGTATTTTCACATCCTGGGAACTGAGAGCTCCCATGCACCTGTTGGTTGTCTTGCAAGTTTGAGAAGAGCGGTTGCTCCTAAGTCACAAGTGGAATTAATGTCATGGAAAGAAGCAGAGGCTAATGTGAATAATTAAGCCTCCTAATGAAAGCATTAATATTTCCCCAATAGATTGATTTGGTGTTTCTTTCCTTGGGACTGTTGCACAAACTCACCCGAGCTGGCCATCTATCTTGATTGTTCAGGACAAACTGCACTGACTGAGAAAAAAAATTTAAAAAGCTAGTAGGCTGTCTAGTTTCACCCTGAACATGCTGAGAAGGAAGAACTCAAATCCAAGAAATCATGGGCCCAGGGCATGGTCCTGAGTGGTGGAGGATAGAGATTTGGATTCCAAAGCAAGTCACCTCTGGGCCCCACCTTGTTATGCTTTATTGATTCTTACATTAAAAATTGGCCTATTTCTTCAGCCCATTTTCCCCGTTTGTAATGTGCTGGAGGCTTATGTTCCCCAGGTGTGCTTGGAAACTGAGGTCAATTTTTCATTAAGCACAAGAACAGACATGGGTGGAAGTAATGTGCATGTTGCCGCAGATCAGTGTGTGAGCAGGTGGTGTCTCCAGCAGGGTTCAACCAGATAGCACAACCAGTGGAAGATGTATATATACATCAATGGATTTATTGCAAGGAACTGCTCCCCCACTGCAGATGACAGCTAAACAAGGCCAAAATTCTTAGGATGGACAGTCAGGAAGGGCAGATCATGAGGAGACTAGAATCCCATGTGCAGGAGCTAAAGCTGGCTGTGGGAAGGTGGCAATCAGGAAGGAAGGTTTGGGGGAAGGAGAGCCAGCCTAGCCCAGGGGCTGTTTGGAATGCTGCCCTCAGGGAAGGACTAAGATCCTTTAAAGCCTTCTGTGTTAAGTCAGACCCACACAGGATAATCTCCTTTTGATTAACTTAAAGTCAACTGATTAGAGATTTCCATGATAGCTGCAGGATCCTCAGCTTCTAGATCATCTTTGAATAGCCAGGAGGAAAGGCACAGGTTCTGCAGAACGGCAGGGCAGCCCTGTGTCCCCATGGTCTGGAGCAGACCTCCCCTGGAAGCCCAGCTAACCAGAAATCCACAAAAAGCAGGATTCTGGGGGCTGACACATCAAAAAGCCCTCACAGATGGGGGGCAAAGGACAGAGAAGTGGATCAGATTCTTAGGCTGCCTGCACCTGTCATAATTCACAGACCTACTAAGTCATTCGCAGTTCATATTTACTTGCAGTTGCATGGATTCTAAGCATTTTCTCATCCACAGTCCATTTCTTTTCTGTTTTGTTCTGTATTGGGCACTTAATGCTTACTGGTAGGTGCCGTGGGGATTTTCTTTCCCTTCCTTTCCAGATAAAGGTACTGGGGGTTGCAGAAATCAGTCTCCTTGATGAAGGTCATATGATTCAGAAAAGCCCAAATCTTTTGACACCAAGTTCAGGGCTTATTCGACCACTCCAGACTGCCCAGGATGAGAGGAAGCTTGCTTAATTTCCAGACTGACCCTTATCTCCCCTGGTGACAATGTCACTTACCAATGAATCTTCTAAAGCAACAGGAAAGGACCCGGAGAGGCCGTGCACGAAGTGTAGCAATGGGCTTCCCTTGCCTACGCATATGTTCTAGTCCATTTAATGGATAAAACTTAAAAATCGCTGATTTTTTGTATACTGCTCCACATTTAAAGGGAAACCATCAGATTGTAAGCCCCACGAGGGCTGGCTGCATGCCTGCACTACTCACTGTGGTACTCATGGTGCTCAGAGTAAACTGAGTCACATAGCAGGCTTTCAATAAACATTTTTATGTAAGTAGTAATGCTTAATGGAGCTGTGAATTCTGCATCAATGGGAAAAATGTATCTGCTAATGAGTTTTTGTAAAGTGGACTCATCTAGACTTTCAGACCTACTGTGTTTATTTACGATACCAGTTAATCATTCTTTGTTCTGGGGTATTTTGTTGGTAGGAACCGAGAGACCATAAAAACATGTTTTGTTGTTTTATTTCTAAATAAGTAAATGCCACAGACAAAGGGGGACTTTTATTTCTTCTCAAGACAACACAAAGTCACAAGAATAATTAAACTTCAATAAACAGGGAGCTGCTCTTTATCCAGTAGGCACCTTCTGTCTGTTTAGAGGGTGTAGCTTTTGGTATTAAGTGGTAGGATGTGTTGACTGCATTCTTTTGGGGTTCTTAGAAATCTCTCATAATGCAATAAATTGTCCTATGATGGGTGACAGAGTGCAGCGGTTCATAAGAGTGACATTGTGGTCATTCTGTTTGTGTTTGAAATTTCATTTTATCATTTATGAGTCAATCGAGTTCATACATATCTCTGTTTCTTCTCTGATAAGATGGGGATAATAAGAGTGTTTGTCTCATAGGATTGTTATAAAAATTGAATTAATTATGCAAAGCTCCTGTGACAGTGCCTGGCCTGGAATAAATTCTCAGTAAATATTAGTAGAGCAGTTAGTATCCTTCATGGGGTCAGCAGGATATTCCATCTGGAGAAGAGACAAACTTAACCCCTTCTAGAAGCGTGGACCTCAAGCCTTAGGAGAGTGCCCCTGTAGGGTGGGTGGGGCAAGAGGGCGGAGTCCACTTCCGCCTCCAGCGACAGACAGGTTTCTAAGGAAGGGCAAACAGGGCAGAAAGCCTCACAGGGTCCCCTGGCTGTAGATGTTACAACACGGAGATTGGGCACGTCTGGTTCTTAGAGGAAGCCTTGCTAATGTCTCCCGGGGGATTCTTCACATTCAGAATTCAGACAAATTGCTGCTTTTTAATTAACAGCGCCCCAACAACTCTGTTATCTGTCTTCTCATGAATCCATTCTCTCTCTAATCCCTTTTCCTTTTCCCAGCCTGTCTGCTTCAGAGCTGTAATCTTTCAAGCCGCTCCCTGAGGAGTGAGCTGGGGAAGAAAGGGGCAGAGAGATGAGAGAAGGGCGGAGATGCAGGAGTGATGGATGGCTGGTGGCCAGTGGCCTGAGGCCGCCCCTCTATGTGTGTGTAGCTGTGAGAGACGCAAGATGGGGACCCCGACACACGAACCTGACTAGACTGCGGCGTCTTCCCCAAGCTGGGTGTTATTAAAGATCTGGCAGAATTCCCTTGACAGAAACAAGTGGAAAAAGCATTCAGGGATGGATCCCAAACACCCCATTAATTTAAGTTTAATAGGACAGTTATTGAATAATAAATAACAACCGAATCAAGGAAACATATTTATCAAAGACTTATGACTGGATAATGTGATTGCAGCTCTATCAGTCGAGAAGCCATAGCTTTAATAGCTGCATCTCCGTAAAGAAACGCCCCAGTGACTGTGGGAATACGCTCAGAGGGACACTCATGGCTCTGTCTGGTCCTGCCAACCTGCCAGGCTTTCCCCTGAAGGTGGCATGTTCTGCTCAGGCTGAGGCAGCCCCGTCCCTGAGAAGGTGACGTGCATTTCCACACCCGGCCACGTGAAGCTGTGTTCCGGTTTTGTTCTCTTGAGTTTCCTGCATGAGGCCTGTGTTATGGAAACGCAGGACATGATCACCTTGTCTCAATCACCCTTTCCAATCTGACCTACAACTCTGAAGCATTCTCAGTTTCCAGAAAACAGCTTCTTCCCAGCTCCATTCCCAGCGGGGCACTTTAAAATGGCTTTTGAAAAAAAAAAAAATTCTAAAGTTAAAAATATCCCCTTCCACTCCCCTGCTCCTAACTTATTAGAACAACGCCTAAGGCAGCAGGGGTGTCATCGGCAGTTCTATTTGTGATGGGTTTGGAAGAGTTGATATGTTTATGAATATTTACATCTCTAGGAGGAGACTGCTGTTAAGTAGATTTTTTCTAAAAAACTTCTGTAAATTTCCTCTTGTAGCATTAAAATGCTGGGGGCCATTAGAAATGCAGAGGAATAAATAAGGGGGAAAGGAAGAGGGGGCCGCTGTGTGGGGCCCCCACTCCCACACTGCACAGAACCCCAAGTGCCTGGGGACCCAGCAGAGAGGGTGTTAGCTAGCAGCTTCCTGCTTGCTGGAGCTGTGAGTTGTCACTGCTTCGTTTTCATCTGATGCACGCGGTGCTTTCTGAGGTTAAAGGAAAAGTTCCCAGCCCTGAAATCTACTAGCAGGAAACAGGGGAGAGAAGCCTTGGCTCACGCCTGTAAGAGCAGAGCCTGAGAACCAGGAGAAGAGAAGGAGCTGAGCGTCGGGCAGGAAGATCTCAGGACAGGATGGTGCTCCCTGGACTGACTACTTTGCAAACGTGATGGTCAGTCTGTCGCAGGTGAACCACTGCTTCTTCCTTGTCCCCACAGATCCACTGCCTCCTTCCAAGGAAGTTACACATTTGCAGTTCTGGAAAATTGTCAAAGGAACAGAGCAGATCTGATGTTCTTTTTGTTTTCTTGGAGAGTCTTAATAGGGCACTTGAGAACACACACTATAAGCCAAGAACCAAAGGGCGTGTGGATTTCCGTACACGTCTTCAGGCCCCCCCAGACTGGTGTCTCCATAGAGAAAGGCGGAAGATTTCTGCTCTCGGTCACATCTCGTGAGAGGAGAGGCCAGAGCTGCCTTCCCTTTACGTGACCCCTTACACGTGAGCCTCTTGTAGCCCGTGTGTTACAGCAATAACTCCTAACAACTGGCGGGGATTAGGCTCACCATCACTTGGCTACGGGTGGCCATCATAGCAGGTGACTGTTGAGCCATTTTTGGGCCCTAATTTGCAAGTTAGTTTGCAGAGCAGCCTTCCCTTGGCAGGCTGGCTAACCATTATAAAGCTACCAGTAGGCCGACTCGTGTGCATCTCTCAGCTCCTGTAGAAACGCCCAGAGTAAATGTCTCTGACAGTCTAGGGGACGCAGACATCACTGTATACTCTTTGCTCATTAAACATGAAGCCAGATTCTAGATGATGCTCCCGACTGGGCCGAGACCAACCCACAGGGCATGGCTGTCTAGCTGGGAGACTGTGTCCAGACTTGGCCAGGCCGTGAGACCTTGAACCTTCATCTCCTGATCTCTTTTTCAGAAAGGCTGTGTTTTAACATCCCCTCTCCAATGTTGGCACTGCTTCACTGAGCAGCCCCCAGTCCTTTTCAGGGATTTCGTCCAACAGCCGCCACACTTTTGGAGAGAACGAGATGAAATCATTGGTGATTGTCCCTCCAAGGTGGACAGGACCTTTGTTCATTCAGGAAACTCTTATTAAGTGCCTACTGTATAGAGCTTTATGCAAGACCACAGAAACCTGAAAGCCCCTGGGAAGAGTATTACTGTACCCCAAGCTCTGGAAGAGCCAACTATCTTAAGACAAAATATAGACATTGAAAGGCATAGCAGTGGTGCCCAGAAACAAGGGCATGGAGATGCTAGGTTTATTGAAAGGGAAGGGCGACCCACCTGGGTAGTGCAAGGTGGTATCCGTGCCCAGGGCCAGTTAGAGACACCTTTCATATGGGGCTATGGGATGGGCAAATTCCACACCTCGCCCAGAAATTAGGGTCTTTGGTACGCACTTCTGGGGGAGAGGCTGACCAGATCCTTGGTGCTTTGTCTTAGGAGCAGAGGAGGACGAGGGGAAAGGTTCATGGGTGGCTGCATTAGGTGCCCAATATGCATGTGAAGTGATGTGACATGAATTAGAATCCAACCTACAAGTGGGTATGCAACAATTTAGCACAGAGTTGGTGGAATCTTGCTTAGTCTCAGGGCAGAACGGGGGGCGCTGTATTCGTGAGGGGCTGGGATCCGATGTGCTGGCTGGTTTCCTGGACTAGGGGTTTGAACCACCTCTCGGACATTTGTAAAGAATTTCCTTAAGGACTGTGCTTTGTGAGTTCTGGGAAAT
The DNA here is from genome assembly GCA_963574655.1 of Perodicticus potto. Taxonomy (NCBI): domain Eukaryota; kingdom Metazoa; phylum Chordata; class Mammalia; order Primates; family Lorisidae; genus Perodicticus; species Perodicticus potto. Next base: position 53,528 of record CAUYRH010136011.1, on the reverse strand, counting down.
CTGGTTTTTCTTTTGTTTACAACCACAGATGGGGAACACAGGAGAGAGGAGAGGTCATTTCTTGAGATTCAAGGCTGATCTTCTTCCCAAGTGCAGTTTCCTTTGTGACGTTGTGACCGTTCTTTACAGTTCCCTCTCCTACTCCCCTAGTGTGGACTGAACTTGGGGAGTTCAGGGTCCAGATCAGTCTGCCAGGATTCAAAGCCTGGCCCTGCCGAATGCTAGCTCTGTGACCTTTGGAAGTGACTTAACCTCCATGTGCCTCAGTTTCCTCATCTATAGAATCAGAATAACAATACCACCTACCTCCTTGAATTGAGTGTGGATTAAAGGCGGTAATTCCTACATGGTGCCTGCCAGGGAGTAAATTTCAGCAAGTGTGGCATATCCTTAACCTCCGCTGCTCTGTCTCAGCATCTTCTGCTGAGCTTCCCATTCCTGGTGGGACTCCTTCCTTTGAACTGGGCTAGCCTACTTCCCCTCCCTCCTTCCCATTTTGAACTCTCTTCCTGGTGATCTTAGCTGCTCCCACACTCTCAGTTTGTTCCCACCCTCCAGAGTCATAGTTTACAAAGCGTTGCATGAAAGGTCATTGCTTATCTCCTTTCTTACCATCTTTCAACAGATATTCTTTGCATCAAACCTGCATACTTATCACTCCTTTATCCCTTTTCTGCGGCTCTCACCTCCAGAAGGAGGCTGCACGTTTTGGTGCACCTGGCACACACACATGTGCTCGAGCAGGCACACATCTGCCCGCCTCACCTGGCCTACTTCCGCTCTTTCTCACGCCAGCTTACACCTGGTCCCCCGTGGAAGCCTTTCCTGATCCTCCCCAGGTGGTGTCAGAGTTCTTAGACTTACCCAGCATGGCATTCAACACACACGACACTAAGTTTCTGGCTGTATGTTGCATCTGCCACCAGATGGGAAACACCACCGCCTATGTACCCTCCTAGACCCACAGTGCCCGGCAAGTGGAAGGTGACCGATAAGTATTGATTTATTACTTGAATGCATGCATGAATGAATAAAGCTATCAACAGGTGAATTCAACCTTAGATAGATACCTTTTATTAAAAGTGTTTCCTGGCTTGCAATTATTTGAGATCTAGCTGCTCTGAATGATTTGTCTGGCTTTTTCTCTCATTATTTTTCTGTCCCCTTTTTCTTTCCTGTTCCTTTCATAATGCACATAAAAACAACCACACAGTCACTGGTGATTGGAAGCAACAACAGTGAACAAGAATGCGTGAGAGAAAAGGCTCGGCATGGGCAAGGCTGATTCTGTGTGTCAGGATGCATATTGTCAAATCCCACACACCCCAACGCTGCGGACTGTAGCACGGATCCTGCTAAAGTAATATCACAATGAAGCCGGAAATCCATTTTCCTGGGTGTGCACAGCTGTCACCTAGCACTTTGGAGAACAGCGGGTGGTTCATGATGAAGGCAGAAAGGGAAAGCTGGTTAATTTCTGAGCTGAGGAGCAGAGGGCCTGGTGCGTGGAGCTCTTGGTCAGCCTGGCTTCCTCAAAGAAGGAGGTAATGAGAAGAATGTCTCCTCAAGAATCGCTTGGTGGGGTTTCATATGTGCTCTCTCACGATCAATTCCAGAGAAATTTAGGCAGGTTTCAAGTCAAAATAGGATTTTTCTAACAGCCAGAGCCATAAAGTGCATCTGGCCCCCCCTCCCAGCTGGAGTCTCTTTGCCTCTTGCATCCTCCCCAGTAATAAGGATTCTGAAACAAGAAGAGAGTTGATGATATGGAAGATGGAAGAGCATCCATCTGGGGTTTGCCTGAGCCTCCTCGGCCGTGCAGGGGTGCAAATGTGTTTGTGTTGGGCAAGTTGGCAGAGATGGCTCAGGAAACATGGCGACTGTGGCCGCGGAGAAGCTGCGGGCATCTGCGAGTGTTCTTGGGAAGTCTTTTCACTGTACAGCCGCACTTAGGAGACACTTTCTTTCTCTCTGAATCTTATCCCCTAATTTTCCTCCCTTGATAATTAAATTACAGTAACAGGTTGATGCCAAAAATAGAGGGGGCGGCTCGAACATGTTCAAAATTAGATTCGTTTTGTGACAGAAATATGATGTGACTACACGGAGGCTTTCTGCTTCAGCGAGTAGCTAAGGGTTCCAGAGTTAACCTCAGCAGTTAAAGGCGCCCTTTGATATGTTTGGAAACTAGCCAAGGCCTAACCATTTGATTCCCTTGAAGAATGTAACTGTAGAGCTAGCCTGGGGCAAAAGACAAAAGGAACAGGGTCACGGTTAAAGCAGACAATTCACAAAATGGTGTGATTTGGAGCTTCTGGAACCCGGCCTGGGAGCAGCATTTGGGAATAGATCCACTCAATCTGGACCCCTGGAAGAGCTTTGCCGTGGGGAACAGCTGACGATTCCTGGGTTGTGGTTTCTTTCTGCCTCCACTGCCCTATCTGTGAGGTGGTGATCATAACACAACCACCAACAGAATGGTTGAAAAGACTGAGGCTGTGGTCATCAAAACATTTATAAATTGCCTGGGGCTTGCACATGAGGGTGACTTGTTTACTGACTTTTGCTGCACTTTGTCCACAGGAGACCCTTCTCACTCATTAGGCTCGCAGAACCCTTTCTAATTAGTGCCAGGAAAGGTTGCTTTGTGTGTGGGGCGAGGCGGTGGCTGTGTCGGTGAGGTCCTTGGCTTCCTTGCAGCCACACCAGCCCTGGGAACCGCCTCCATTAAACAGGAGTCGGGGCCTCTCTGGTTCTCCTGTCACTTGTGACTGTGGAGCTAATGGTGGTGATTAGTCAGTGTCCAGTGAGGGAAGGAGGGGGCTCCTGCTGTCCCCCACCTCTGCACAGCTTGCTGAGTGATGCATTCAGTGAGGGGCATGGAAAGACCATTAGCCGACGGGCCTGGATATCGATCCAAGGAATGAGGACTTGGGATTGAGAGGCAAGTCACAGCCCCCGTCTCATGGAATACAAGTGGTTATGGCTTCCTGGGGGACTCTGAGCACCCAGAGGGTCAGGAAGGCTGCTTCCCCTTCAGGTCAGAGGGGCCCAAAGAGAACGTCTTTAACAAACCCAAATCAGCCACCGATGATGTGAAGCAATGCTTTGCAACCTTTTTTTAACTCACGGCACACTTGCACCTATAGTTCAACTTCTGCAGCACACTTAAATTATGTTGATCAAAAATAAAAAGTTAAAATAATATATTTACTGAGCTTTGAATGTCTTTCAAAAATAATTTAATTAACGATCTTTAAAAATTTTCATGGCACATCTAAGACCCCCCTCGCCGCACATTGGTTGAAAATCACTGGTGTAGAGTGATGTCAGAAAGGCTGTGACTTTGAGGGCATTTAGTCTTGTTTGAATGTTCGTCCATCCTTTTCCATTCTTAATTCGTAAAGCTGTGCTCCTAGCATGCTCTCCCACTGTGCTGATAGATTGTCATGTAGAGCAAGGGGTACGCTATGTTTCCTCTGAGTCACGCTAAAATGTCACCCCAGAGCTCAGATCTGAGGGCGTATGTGACCCAGTTGCTAGAGGAGGGCAGGCTAGGATACTCAAGACACAGGGCATCATGCTTTTCTCTTTTCCTGGAAGTTATTTCCCATCTATTTCTTGACAGAATAGTTTAAAAGCAATTGACAAGTGCAGAAAGAAACGGCGGAGAATGGGGGAGGTGGCTGGGCTCCTTGCACGCAGTGGCAAAGACTGTGGAAAGGAAAGTGAACATATCTAGAAGGCCATCCAAACCCTAGGGTGTCACTTCTGTTAGAAAATTGATTCAATCAATATTAATACTAGGACGCCATCACTGAAGATGTATTGATACATTGAAAGCTTTACTGGGCGTTGTCACAACAACCCTAAGAAGTGGGTCTGTCCTTTTTCCCATCACACAGATCAAAACGAAAACACACACACACAGAGGAATAAGTAACTGAAAAGGAGAAAGTCTGAGTAACTTTTCCAAGGTCACAGCTAAAAGATACTTGGAGATTAAGTCAGAAGCTAAGATCTGAACTCAACCTGTCCAAATAGTTAATCCTATCAAGGAGCTTTTTTCCTGGCTAACTGATGGTGTTTCTCCACCTTTTATAATCCAAGCCCCCAGAAGGCTTTCTAATTTTTTCCCTGCTGGGTAAGAAGATATTCTGTCTGGTTTTATATTCAGTTCTTTTCAGGAAATCTACAGATTCCCTCCCCATAGCAGGGAGCTTTGTTTTCTTTTTTTTTCCCAGCTGTACAAACTATTTGCCAGAGTTTGATATTCTTCTACCTTTTCTCCTTCTTCCATCCTGGTGGGATTTCTCCTCATATTAATGTGAAACCACTTATGGGTCCCGCAGAGACAGTCCTACAAGTGCTAGTCTAAATAATGCACTACCCCCCCACGCAAGTAAGAGGCCCCCTTTCCTTCCTTTCCTGAAGGGGGCCAGCCTGGGTGATGTCCCACCCCTTCTACACAAGGAGGATTCTGCCCATCTTTCTTCATTTCTTCCAAAGACAAGTCTTCTTGAAAGCCTTTTCCAGACACCCATCTAGCCTCCCTACAAACACACATGCAGGTATTTAAATAACACTTTTCTATAGCAAAGTCTATAGCAAATTTGGAAAGAAAGGAAGGGTCAGGTGAGGAAGGGCTTTGACTGGAAGGCAAATGAGGTGACCCTAAAACTGAAGGGAGCGGGGAACGATTGAGGGGGTTTGGGGCAGAGAGCAGCGTCTTAGGAAGATAAGTGTAAAGTACGGGTTGTCAGGTGGGATGGGTGGATAGAAGGAGTGAATTTGAGAAGAAGTGGAGTCGATCGTGGGTACAGTGTGAAGAGGAGGTGATGTGAGGCATTCTCAGAGATGAGAATATTTTCGTTTAAGGAGGTTAAATAGTGTAGTTTAAAAAGGCCATGGAACTCAACTCTTTCTGTATGTCATTCAAGGTTAAGGAGTTAACTTGAAGAGGCCAATCATTCTGGATGTTTTCCACGTGGCTGGTGGAGGAGGAGGTTAGGAAATGGAGGGTCTTCCCCCCAGAACCGCACGTGAACCTGCCTCACTATTGGCCTTTCAGACACCACCACGCCCACCCGACATTGCCGAGAAGGATGATGTGGCTGTTGTCACCAGGCACCTTGGCTTTTCTGGTTCCAGCATACGAGAAGCTTTTGTATATTCAGCCCAGATGTTCTGGGCTCCTCTAAGTACCAAAATCAAGCACCATCCAGCTCAGGCCCAGCCTGAGCACCACTGGATTGGTGTATTCTGCACTGTTAAAATGACTCCAGATGACAGGGCAGTGACGGCAGATGTCTGCCTTGACTGTCTAGCGTTCACCTAAGCTGAAAGCCTCTGAAGAGAGCCATAAGGTTTAGAAAGCAAGAGGCAAGGACCGAGGGAAAATGTAACAATCCTAAGAACTAGTGCTGGTTCCCCACACCCAAGACCTGTTGAGGTTCCTTAGAGTATGGCAGTCCTGAGACAGAAGGAAATGAGACGCTGGCACCTGCTGGGTCCTGGAGATGCCCTCATTGCCACCAAACTCCCCCCCTACAGGGCCATAGGCATTAAGATTAAGCCGTGGTAAGGACAAAGTCTGTTCTGTTCCCTCTCCCTGGCACCTCCTGTCCACCCCTCTGCCTGTGGAATGCAGTCACAAGGCACTGAAAAAGCCCCAGAGTTCCAAAATCTCAAAACACGTGGACAGAAAAACAAGCCCCAGCTGCCCAGGGAGTAGGGCTGGGGGCATTTGCCACTTTCCTGCTCACTGCTTTGAAAGGGAGGAGACAGGTGTGGGTCCTGCTGATTTCCGAAACTGTCACAGATGAGACCCAGCAAGAGACGACACAGAGCTTTGTAGCTTTCAGTCTGGCACCCTCGCCAGGATCACAGAAACTTAGAGGAGGAACTGTTTCAACCAAAAACAGCAGCGGGATTTTTTGGCAACTTAGAGGCAACCGTCAGCCAGAAGAATAAGACAGGGACCAGCCCTGACTATTACAGCCAGTTTTTGTTTCTTAAAATCCTGGCCTGTGCTCACGTTAGACAGAAGAGAGTGTGGGAATCATTAGTCAGGCTGCTGCTTGCTAGCTGTGTGACCTTGGGACATGCACTTAACCTCTCTGTGTGACAATTTCACCGTCTGTAATGAGAGCTAATACTAACCCTTATAAAAATAGGGGCTTGTCAGAAGTTAATCATTCTCTAATTAGACCTAGTGCCTGGTGATATGGAACAACTCAACTTTAGTTGCTATTTTTTAGAAAAAGTCTTTAAAGATCATAACTCTTTTGACATGGTCAATTTTATGTATTAATAATCATGGTCTACTGATAAACAACCTTGAGGTAGGAAAGTAATTATCTTTCCTACATTTTATAGATAAAGAAACTGAAGCCCAAAGGTGTTCTATAGGACATGGAAGGAAGGACAGAGGAGGCTGAAAGACCAGGGTCTCACTTGAGCTGTGAACAAGCCCAAAGGTGCATCTCATATGCAGCTGGTGCTCTTGGCCCCTAGCTCTCTGCCTAGAGCCTCCCCACACTCCCAGCTCCTTGCATGCAGACACGTGGGCCTCAGAATGGAAAAAGAGAAACACCATCACCCTGTTTGTAGTGACAGGTACTAATAGTGAAAGGGTCTCCAGTATTCTTCTACTAAAACATGATTTCACACAGAGGAAGATTTCTCACCTTCCTCCAATAGTGTGTACTTATTTGGTGTTTACAGGGCCAGGACAGGAGTCCAAGGGTCCTGTTCTCAAGGACCTGGCTCCAATCAGCTAGCAGAGGTGAGACTGTGAGACACAGCAGACTCACCCATTAAGATCAAAGGTAGTCTTAATTCACCCAAATTCCAACCATTTCAAAGTCTTGGCCCTTTTTCTGCCCACCAAGAGTTCTTTCTACCCAGGATAGCACAGTTGATGAGTTTGCTTTTCTTTGAAGGTAAGTGCTAATTGCAAGGTAACAGTGACCTTGGCAACATTAGAGGGTGATGAGTCAAAGACAGCTGGGTTCTCTTCTTTTTTCTTCGGCAGAATCTGAATTTCCTCCCCAACAGCTGTGGAGGAGCTAAGTATAAATTTCCCTCGCTCTCTAAAAAGGTGGCAAAACAAGCCCATATATAGGAGCTTGCACTTTCCACTCTGGTCTAGCTCCAAAGAAAATATAGTGCAGCTAGGTTTGAAGAAGACAATCTTAAATTTAGAAACAAAATTAGAGGTCATTCAGAACTATCTCCTCCCCAATGCAAGAATCCACCCTGCAGATGGTCCCGAAGCTTTGACTAAAACACTTCCAATAGCACAGAGCTCACTACCATGCAAGGTAATCAAATACAGTTTTGAACATATTTTTTTCTTAAATCGAATCTCAGCTTTGGTTTCTCATAACTCTTCACCTGTTGGCATTGCTTCCCAGAATGAATATAGTTCTCCCGCTCACAATGGTCGTCTGAGTTACTTTGACGTTAGCTCGATTGACCCAAATAAGTCTTGTCTCTTTACTACTATTCCGTTTCCATTTATTTAGACATGCCTTGTGATTTTGGGTCCTTCGCTTTCCTCAATGACCTCTTCTAGGGGCTGGGTAGACCTGGTACGAACACTTTCAACTGGGACCACACAGACTGGCCAGGTGGAGGTCTTTGTCATCTGAGACGGGGAGGCTGGAAGAAACTGAACACCATGGAGAGGGACGGCCAAGGTCACGGCTGTGAAGATCCTGCAGAGCATCACAGAGGAACAAGCAGAGAAAGGCGAGGGGGCAAAGTGCAGCAAATGGTTTCTGAAAAGAGAAGAAGGAATAGATGTGGGGCAGCTAAAGATCTAGGTCTGTCTTCACGCTGATAAGCCAGCACCCTGCTGTTCCCCACCTCTGTGTAGGCTTAAGCAGATGGTTCTTTTTCTAAATGCAGAGTATAATCCCGCATCAATGTCTTCATATTACTCTTGAATCTTTCTTTTCCCCCCTGAAGATCAAGGTCTTTTGAATCTTGGTTCTGTCTCCCTGAGTGTTGCCTATTTTTCTCAGCTTCATCTGGCCCCTAGGAAATATTAGGATGCATCCCAAATCCTTTCTCAGGGCATTGTTTAAATTAAATATACAATCGGAGGACAGGGCCAAGTACCAGACTCCAAAACACGTTCCCGGGCTTGGCATGCATTAGAGATGCCCAAATAGATCTCTTGGTATTTTTGGTGATTGAATATGGGTTAAGGAAAAAATAACAATGTAAAAGAAATACAAGGCCATCTAATTACAGCATGTGGGCATGTAAACAAATGCTAACAATAAAATTTAACATTTCTCTCACTAGACCGTGGAGAATATTTTATTGATCTTTGCAACCTTGGCAGCTAAGCAATGCTTGGCACATAATAAGAATTTATTCCGTATTTATTTATTTATTTTTAATGAACACGCACACTTTCACATTACCCTGGGAAAGAATGGATGTTGGGGAAGTTCTTTCTCAACCTGATTGCTCTGGTTTTAGGCAGCAAAGCAAGAGTCTCTTACTGTTCTGTAGCCACTCCATGAGCATTGACCTCTTTCTTCTTTTTCCCACTCTTACCTTATAAGCAGATTTTGAATTTTTAATTTATTGAGGTCTCAATCACCTTGAGAAAATCTGGTCTCCATGGTTGGTGTGTCAGTTTGATAGGGCTGGTGTTACAAAAAAATACCATAAGTCGGGTGACTTAAACATCAGAAATTTACTTTCTCGCGGTTCTGGGGGCTGGAAACCACTCCAGGTGCAGTGACTCCTGAGGCCTACCCCCTTGGCTGGCAGAAGGCTGCCTTCTCGCCCGACCTGGTCATACCTCTGTGTAATGCGCTTGTAGTGTCTAGGTGTGTCCAAACTTTTTCTCTTCTTGAAAGAGTCCCACGCTCAGCACCTGTAGCTCAGTGGCTAAGGCGCCAGCCACATACATCAAGGCTGGTGAGTTGGAACCTACCTGGGCCTGCCAAACACCGATAAAAACTACAACAAAAAAATAGCTGAGGATTGTGGCGGGCACCTGTAGTCCCAGCTACTCAGGAGACTGAGGTAAGAGAATCACTTGAGCCCAAGACTTGGAGGTTGCTGTGAACTATGATGCCACGGCACTCTACCCAGAGTGATGAAGTGACACTCTGTCTCAAAGAAAAAGGAAAAGAAAGGGTCCCAGTAATACTGCACTAGGGCCAACCCATATGGCTTCACTTTAACTTGATCACTTCTTTAAGGGTCCTGTCTCTAAATAAAATCACATTCTCGTGTACACAAGGTTAGGACTTCAACATGGGAAATCTGGAGGTCACAATTCATCCCACAGCACTAGGGTCTGAAGTGGCTCGCATAGACTCACGGATCTGAGGTGCACTGGTTCCTGGAAGGAGCGATACTCCGAGAACAGCTTTACTCTGGTCTTGACCTGTGCTGGCTCCATTTCTGACTCCTTGCCACTGGTCTTTTCCCCGGAGGGGCCCTGTTATCCCTTTTCTTGTCATCAGTGTGAGCTGGGAAGAGCTGCCTATGCCTGGAGGTCCCCTTTCCTCATTTTTCTGCACCCTTCATCCAAGGACTAAGCTTAAAGATGGAGTTTGCTGGAGAGACCCAGGAACACGCACTGCAATATTACTTTGTGGTTGATGGAGTAGAAAGTTGCTCTAGGAAGAGGCAGCATCACCGCCTCCGGCAGTGTGACAGATGATAGGGTGGCAAGCAGCCCTGTGCACCCCTCCCCTGTCGGGCTGACTGCAGCCAGAATGGAGATAATCTATGAGCCAGGGTGCCCATCAGCCGTGCTCTCCCTCCATATAAATCAGGAGGGGAGCGTGCTCAGTGAGAGCCGCTCTCCCAGCAAATCCCTTCTTCCCACCTAGGCATTATCCATCTGGTGTTGAAGGTCACAGCAACCTGACTGGGAGATGGGGCTGTGTGGGAGAGGACAGAGGGGATGATGATGGCAGCAAGGAGCCAGGGCTGAGAGCTGCCTCCTGCTGCAGGGACAGAGTGAGGGTGAGGGGTGTAAGGAAAACAGCAGATCTGGAGGCCACAGTGGAAGGGTTCTCCCCGTTAACTCACAGGCTGTGCAGCTTAGAGGCTTGGTCCTGGTGCCTTCATAACTGTCAAAGCCAACAAAACAGGAACAAAATGAAGCAAGCAACTTCATGAAGCCCTTACTTGTCACAGTTCTAAATGTTCCTTGCCTCTCATCTCATCATCCCAAATCTCCCTTGAGGAAGGTACTGCTGCGATTTCCATTTTGCAGGTAAGGCAGCATTGTTTGTTGGACATGAAGCACAGGGAGGTTAAGCAATTTGACAGAGGTCACAGAGTTAGAAGGAGAGAGAGCTGGTGTTTAACCCGGACCAATCTAACTCCAGATCGCAAGCTCTTACAACGCTGCACTTCGTATGAAGAAACCCTCACATTTCTTAAGCACTGGGTTTGTAACAGGCACTGGTCTAAGGTTAAACTACTAGGAATTGTCCTACACAGACACTTGGGTGCGTTCTCTCTGTCTCTTTGTTTCTCACTCTTTCTCACACTCACACACACACAGACATACATGTGCACACGCACAAATGCACACGGCTTCACACACACAACATGCACACGAAGCTACGCTTTTTTTTTTTGTAGAGACAGATTCTCACTTTATCACCCTCGGTGGAGTGCCGTGGCATCACAGCTCACAGCAACCTCCAACTCTTGGGCTCAGGCGATTCTCTTGCCTCAGCCTCCCAAGTACCTGGGACTACAGGCGCCCGCCACAAGGCCCGGCTATTTTTCTGTTTTGCAGTTCGGCCGAGGCCGGGTTTGAACCCACCACCTTGGGTATATGGGGCCAGCGCCCTACTCCATGAGCCACAGGTGCCACCCCCCCAGCTACTCTTTTAATTGGAGTAATGCCACTGGCTTTGGGGTACCTTCTTGGGGTCTAGTGCTCCCAGGACAACCTCAAACTCAGGGTCAGTGTGGGCAGAGGCCTCTGCCAGGCCCTCAAGAGTGACAGAGCCATGTTGCCCCCTAAGAGGGCATCCTCCCCAGCCTGTCTCTCAAAATAGCATGGCTGCCATCAAGCACACTCTTTCACACCATGCCTAAATTAATTGCTGTACTGTTTCCTTCACAACTAAGTCATTTTTTGCATCAAGAAAGTAATAAAGGATGACAGCTAAAATGACTATTTGGGGCAACAAATGGGTTTGGCCATCCTGCCTGTGGCATGGGAGTCCTGTGGGAATGACTGACTTTCCTGAACCACAGAGTTCTTATCTTTACGTTGGGGACAACGTTTCCACCTCAGTATTCTTGGGAGTTGATGTCGCTGGTCACACAGCTAGTAAGATGCAGAGATGGGGTTCAAATCCAGGCTTACCTGGTTACTTACATGGGTCATTACAAAAGTGTTGAGACAGACTGTGTTATGGTGCAATATTTCACTTCCAAAGAAACACAGCCCCCGGCTTCCTTTCTGATTCACCTGTGCATGTTTGAACTGGCTCAGCTTTTCGGGGTTCCTGGGAGGGCGTCATTTGTTTCCTTCTGCTTGGATGTTACGTTTCTTAATTTATATGTATCTCAAAACGTTCATAAGGAAAAACGTTCGTGTTTTTCTTTAATTTTATTTAGAAAAAAATGTTCCCATTTATAGAATGGACATACTAATTCCTTCCTCCCTGATTTGCTATGATAACAAAATGCTGTATGCAGTGTTGGGCACACCACTTCAACAAGTAAATAAAGGACCAGGCATCTACAAGAAAAGCTCTATTGCCTGCCAGCTGCAAATGAGAAGATATTAATATACAATTCTCTTCTCACGTGTCCTTTTGATTTGGGTTTCAGAACATATAGATATAAGTGATACGTGTAATTTTTGGAGTGTTTGAGGTTTCAAAACAGTCAAAAGAGCAAGGATATAGAAGTCACAGAGAATGAGTGTGCTTCCTGTCCTGAATGTGGCTCTGCCCTGTACAGAGGGAGGGGGGCAAGAACGCTGCCATGGGGCTGGGTTGTCAGCTTTGGAACAACCAAAGCGCTTTGTCTTGTCAGCTTGCTGGTAATTCATCAAAAGGAATAAATGAACAGAATGCCTTATGCGAATCTAATCTCTCCAACCTACCAGACTCAATTCCCAAGAAGGCAGGCGAGGGAGCCCAATGGACGCAATAGGATTTAAAAGATGAAAGGACCTTTTCTGGGTAATATCTCTGCCGCCTCCTCTGTCTTTTTTTTTTTTTTTTAAAGAATCTATTTTTAGTCTTTGAACAAATGGACATAAATAATTCCAACCATTAACAGCTAAAAATGGACAACCATTTCTGGATCGAGAGAAAGACAGACTAATTATATTAATGTGGAGTAATTATATATCTTTATGTTCACTATCCTCACTGCAGTGCTGAGATAAAATTCTCTTCCAAAGGGAATTGGTAAAGTCAGGGAAGCAGTAGGTTTGTTGGCAGATGTTTGGGAAGTTTCCTGTGAAATGCCAGCTGTCTGAAAGGAGAAGAAATGTTTGTGTTGAGGCCTTTGACTTGTACCAAATGCCAGGTTAGAATAGTGCAGTCAAGAGCCTCCCCCAGGTGACAACTGGAGGCTGCCCAGGTGGAGTATAGAACAGGCTTCTTTTACGAGTATCTTACATTAAGCTCTGATTTTAACAGCAGAGTGGAGTTTCACACCTACATTATACACGTGCCTGGGATAATCCTGAAATAAGGTGTTTAAGTAGAATCTTTTGCTCTTCATTGCTGTGAGCACTGGATTGGTTGCTTCAGATTCTAACACAGACTTGAAGGGTCAACTTCCAAATGTTTCCAAAATTTTACTATCAAGGCCAATAAGAACATGTGACAATTTTATTCCCCTGGGTTCCCTGGTTATTTGCAAGAGGGATGGGTTTGCTGAGCTGGGCTCAACTACACATTCTGGATAATGACTGAGTTCATCAGTAAAAGCAGTGTCCCCATGAAGGTGCATTGATTTAGACCATACCATTCTGAGCAGGTGGATTTACTGGCCAGGGGCATCATGAAATGGGACAAGTGAGAGTCTGAGTGGCCAGACAAGTGAGAGAGTTGTCTGATTGGCCAGACTTGGATCACACTCTCAACTTTAGGCCAATTGTTTCGGCTGGAGAGATTGGTAACATAATTAACCAGGTCAAGGTCACACGACCTCTGCTCTGTGTAGAGGAGGGCCAGCCCACCAGAACCCAGTGAGCATGAAGGATGACGAGAAGCCTTTGCTTTCAAAGGAGGTGGAAAGAAGGGTTTGAGGGCAAATAAAACTACAGGAAATCCACTCCAGCCGTCTTTCACCATGTGACCTTGGGCAGAGAATATAATCTCTTTAACTCAAGATAAATGGCAATTATAATTTTTACCTCATCAGACTGAAGATTAAGTGAGCTAACACACATTAAAAAAACCCAAAGTTCTATGTTTGGCATAGGGGAGGTACTCAATAAATGTTAATTTCTTTGGAACCAAAAAGGCACCTGTACTTTAATTCTTGTTAAAAGGTCTTGAAGTGCTAATTTGAAAGCTTGGTTCTGAAAGTTTCTGACTGGCCTGTGATTTAGGGAGGTAACAAGAAGGAGAAAATGATTTTCCTGGCATACTATCACCTGCTGGTCCCAATAATTCCAGAACTTCCTTATATCTTTCAACAACCACCCCAGAAGCAAAGGCCATGGCCACTCGCTCTCTGACAGCTCTTCATCTATGCAAATATCTTCTCATCTATCCACCCAACCATCCGTCCACCTGCCCCAGCTTCCCATCCACCCCTCTAGGCCATCCATCTATTCACCCATTCATCTACCCACATCTTCTCCACACTTCCCTTGAAGAGTTATTTTTTGAACATCAACTAAAAGCCAGATACTGTGTCACCATGCTTTAAACAAAGCCCCTGATTAGGGAGCTGGATTGTGAAGCTGCTTGTTCTTCATTTTTTTTTTTTCCTTAATTTACATCCTACTAAAACTATCTTGTAGACGGGAGTATGGAGAAACAGTAAAAGGATATTCTCCCAACCTTCCCCAGTACAAACTTTAATGAGACTTTCACATGTGTATCTTTATAGTGCCTTCTTTGGAACAAAAATAAATCCAAACTCTGAAAACTGTGCAAAGGATAGGGAAATAATTTTGGACACCTCTGCATGGCAGCGTAAAATTTTTAAGGAAAAAAGAGGTAAGAGTTTAAACTTTCCTCAATGGCTTTTTAAGAGGACCCAGAAAATCATCTCCAAATAACCCTTTTAAATCTAAAAGGAACAGTCTTGTTAATTAAATGTTTAATGAATATTATAGCTAGCATATTAATTTTAGGTAAAATGTATGAGGCAGGGGCTGCATTTTATCTGCAGCCTTATTTTATGACTATTATGAATATTGATAATACCTTATACTTTACTTTTGAGGTCTTGGTGATGATTCTGTTAAGTAGGCAGTAGGGCAGAGTGCTCTGTCCTTACATTACAAATGATCCAAACAAAGCTTAGAGCTGTGTGTGTGGTCGAGAACAGAGACTAGGAGCAGCAGGGCCAGAACATGAACACAGCTCTTAAGTTCTGAGTTCTTTCCCATCTACCATTATTGCACCTGGCGGTATGGGGCACAGGTGGCAAGAGAAGACATGAGGCTCTCCATTTCTACCCACTTTGTAGGTCTCTGAATACAATTGCTTTAATTTAGTGTTTCAAGGATTTTACTAGCTTTGGATCATATCTAAGTGTTGAGACCTTGGTGAGAGGGCTTGCTGTTGCACTGTTGGTGCAACTAGGAAGTTCATCCACCCTGAAAGAACTTGCTGGGGCACAGTTTCCAGGAGTGCAGTATTGTCTGGACAGTACGTTGCTCTCCAAACCCACTCCTGTTTTAAAGGAATGGTGTAGGAAATATCAGGAACAGGTCTCTAGAGCCAGTCGGCCAAGGGCCCAAATCCTGGTTAACCACCTCTTAAGATTATGGTGAACTTGACCAAGTTATTTCACATCTGTGTGTTTCAGTTCCCTACTCTGTCATAGGAAGACAACAATTCCCTACTTAACTTGCTGTAAATACTAAATGAGTGTTATCAGCTGTGTGGGGAGCGAGGTGGTCTGCGTCGTTCATTCATTAATCAATCTCTGTCTCTCCTCCCCTCTCTCCTACACACGCTCCTCACAAAATAACTCAAATGTTTGTGCACCTCTCACAAAACAATGTGTGCACTTGTCAGAATGAATGACTTGGTGGGATTTGGATGGAGAATCATCCTGAAAAGTCTCATGAGAGCTGATGAGGCAAGAGCTGCCCTCGGGAAACTCCTTGCAGGACAGGGCAGGATGGAAATTCATCCTCCCCAGGCCATCCCAGTCCTGACATCCCTCCATTAGTGATTTGTTCCATAGGGTGTAATTTTTTGTTTAAAGACACTTCAAGATTTTTTCAAACACTTCTGAAAAATTCAGACGTATTGCAAGTCTGAAGAGAGACAGCAGCAGAGAGAGAAAAAAAAAAACACTGCTTAGGAGGAGGGTTTTTCAGATCAAAGATAGTCTTCAAACTTACTTTTATACCTGAAGGGGGAGTTAAATCTCTATGGAGCTAAAGAGGTTTCTTTTTTCTTTTCTTTTTTTAATTCATTCACTGCTTGTAGGATTTGTAAAAGCAGGATATTTGTAGGATATTGATGCTTTGCTGAGGTCTGACGGGGGTGTTATCAGTCTCCCGTCAGCTGGCATCACTCAGGATAGGCTGCTGTTGCCATGAAGGTGGAAAATACACCCCCACACATACACCCTATGCTACACACATATCACACACACACACCGCACATGCACACACCATGCACTACACACCCACACACACTACACACTACACACATATTACACGCACACATGCACACAATATGCACACATCACATACAGACACCAAACCTACAACACATTCTATACCCACGCATACATATACCTCACACACAGCACACATAAATAAAACACACACTACACCCATGTACAACCACCACACTACAGTCACACATGTAACACACACTATATACACACAACACATATCACATACACACACACACATCACACATACACACATCACTGACACACACCCCAGACCTCACACCACACACACACAGCTGCCCCGTTCTTCAAGTCTGTGTCACCAGCAGCAACTCTATGGTAGTGCCCTCTTTGTTACCGGAACTGAGCCTGTGTAATATTAGATAATAAGAGCTGAAATTTGTCCAGCACTTTCTTAACCGTGAATTATTTCACAACAACCTCACATGGTACATGTTATTCCCATTTTCTGCATTAAATACAGAGGAGGGAACTGACAGGGTCACCAGCCATCTCAGGTTGCCTAAAACTGAGGATGTTGCAGAAACATGAGTTAATCAGTGTTAAAACCGTGATAAACGGGGGACCACAAATCTGAAGCACAGAGAGGCCATGTCACCTCCTAAAGGTCACACAGCTGGTGAGCTGTAGAGCTAAGTTCTGAAGCAACTCTAGCATTTCGGCTACAGACCCCTCAATCTTAAATTCGCATCCACCCTCTGTAACTCGGCTGTGCTCTAAAACCCCACCATGATCAGCCTCGTAAAATAAAAATGTATCATTTTAGTGACATATCTCATCAATGATTATGTGTATCAAGATACTCATATTTGTCCAAATAACGTATCAAGTATTAATGTGAAAAACTAATGCATTAAGAACCTAATAAGTTTTTTAAAAATACTAAAGCACAAATCCACATACACAGACATGATACACAATCTTCCGACTTCTCAGACTAGCTCGAAAGATAAAACTGATACTCAGGGAGCCATTTAAGATGAATTACTGCTGAACACGTTTTACTTACTGGAAGTGTTCTGGGAGCCCAGCAGTCATGCAAAGCAACAAGAGCAGGTTAGGAGAGAGAGCACCATGGAAACGCAGGGCATTATCTAGAAAGAAGTTAGTTTTACCTTGAGCAGATGTAGATGTTTGGAAAGGAGAGGCTTTCAGGTGGGAAAACAACAAGAGAAGCAGCCTGCCAGCTGCACAAAACCTCCCACAAGGAGGGTGGTTAGGATGAGGCTACAGAACAGGAAGTGGGGATGAGAAAACAGGTGTCTCTAGGTTTTCCTAAAGAAAAGGTGGGTGGTAAGCTCATTTGTCAGTCAGACGGGCACACATCAGCGTATTTAAAAAACCTACAAAATGTTTACCCTCGAACAAACCAAAGCCCGGAATCCACTCTGACTCTTTCCTACACGTGTGTTTGTGTGAAGGGAGGGGAAGTTCTGCAATCAACTATTATAACCTGATTCAAAAATTGTATAGATTGGAATCTTTAAACCATTGTAAAGGTTACTAAAACAAAACTTATTCAGGAAAAAAAAAAAAACACTTATTCAGGGTGGTGCCTATGGCTCAAAGGAGTAAGGTGCCGGCCCCATATGCAGGAGGTAACAGGTTCAAACCCAGTTCTGGCCAAAAACTGCAAAAAAAAAAAAAAACTTATTCAAATGGACAGTGTTTGTTATGAGTTGTTATGTGCAAACATCAACACATGTGACCAAACTACTCATCAAAACACAGTGAGGGCAGAAATCACACATTAAAAATCAAATTTATGCTTGGCGCCTGTGGCCCAAGGGGCTAAGGCGCCAGCCACGTATACCTGAGCTGGTGAGTTCGAACCCAGCCCGGACCCGCCAAACTACAATGATGGCTGCAACCAAAAAATGGCTGGGCGTTGTGCCGGGCGCCTGCAGTTCCAGCTACTTGGGAGGCAGAGGCAAGAGACTTGCTTGAGCCCAGGATTTGGAGGTTTCTGTGAGCCATGATGCCACGGCACTCTACCCAGGGTGACAGCTTGAGGCTCTGTCTCAAAAAAAAATAAAATAAAATAAAAATCAAATTTAAGTGACATGAAAACAAATACCCAAACAAACCGTTGTTTTGCAATTTCCAGCCTTGCTTTCACTGAAGAAACCATATCTCCTAAGACATCCTAGTGACTGAATTACCAAATGGTTAAGGCCTATGCTGTATGGATTTCTTTCTTTCGTTTTTTTTTTTTTTTTTTTTTGCAGTTTTGGCCGGGGGTGGGTTTGAACCCACCACCGCCTTTATATAGGGGTGGTGCCGGAATCATTTTAGCCACAGGCGCCACCCTATATGGATTTCTTAAATACAGGTATCTAAACTTCACTGGAGCTACAAATTTGGGGAGCAGTTTTGCCCAGTATGCGTTTCAATCCAACAGACAAAAAGCTGTACAATCAAGAACTTAATAACAGCCATCATCACCCACAGAAATGTCTACATTAAAAAACTGACAGTCGCGATACTTAGAGGTACAATTCATAAGTGAGAAGAGGCTGCATATATTTGCACAAATAAAAATGATTTACATTTCTGTGAACTATAGAATGAGTCACTCCATATTTATATATTTATGTGTACTGCTGGGCTGCACACTACAGTCTAATATTCTAGTCACTCCCAAATCAATCCCATTTTCTTCTCTATGGAGGAAAATGAGCTATAGGCTTATTTGGGTGTATTTTGCATAGATAAACAGCACATCAGCCTGGAGGTGTTTCTCCACATATGTTTTGAGGACTTCCTGCCTCAAGATCATCAGGGTTGTGGGTTAAAATGCAGATGCATAGGCGCCTCCCTGAGCATAGGGTCAGGAGTTCAAATACCATAAAAATCTGCTCATGTAGATGACATTATGCACTCTAGTTCAGATGATCACTGGCACAGACAGTGCAGGAAAACAGGGCCTTCCTCTCTTCAAGTTACCCAGAACAGTGATAGAACTGCCCCCTGCACAAATGATTTCATACTCCATCTTCAACAAAATGCCCTTTGCTGGCCCAGTTTCACATGCGCCCAGGGCTGGGAAAAATGCGTGGTATAAGAACTTCTCCATCCCCCAAACCTGTTACAGACCAAGGATCGTCACCACTATCACAACCGTCTGGGGAAAGTATAAGACTTGCTTGACATGTTTTGCAAGCTGCAATTAAATATTCGCAGCGCAAAAATCCCTATGTAGTTCTTTGTTGTACACGAATGATGTGCAAAGGTTGTAGCATAGCAGGCGACCGTGCATCTTATTAACTGTGAGACTCAACCCACTTTGCCGTGTGAGTGGTTTCCCTGCCTCTGTTCTTCCTGTGTAGGTTCGACCAACAATTCCTCCATGTTTAAACCTTACCAAACTTAAGAAATGAGTGTAACTGTGATGAATGTGTTACTTTGTTCAGTGTAAGCATTTCACATTGTGTGCTGAAGCAGTACCCTGAACCCCATAAATGCATCAATGTACAAAGTTATGATTTACTAAAAAACAATTAAAAAAAAAAACCTCACCAAACATCTCAGTCCTAATGGATATGTGCTGTTTCACCCGTTGAGAACAGACTTCTCTCTCAGAACCTGCCCCTAACTTCAATCAATAATACTTAACACGCTTGCTGCAAAAGGCCTTCCCTCCTTCCCCTCTCTTTCCGCTGCAAACCTGCCTCAAGTCTGCCTAGGGAGCTTTCTTGTCCTTTCCACTCTGTCCCCAATAAAACAGTGTTTGAATGTCTCCTACTTAGACACACATGTTTCTCACGTGAATTGGCATTTGCCTTAGTTTCCCTATGGGCTGCAATGATCTTACAGGATGGAGCTATCTTCTATGCAATGAAACCCATCTTGTCAACCTGCTTAACAATTAGCTCTGGGCCTCTGAACAGGGGGAGGGCATCAGGCGTTCCACTGACCCACGCAGTGGCTGTCAACTTCTACCACTCTGGGACGCACAGCATAGAAATGCTTCCTCCCAGCCACAGAATGAAACTCGATGTCTCCAAGTGTTAATTTCATAAAACCAGGCATCCTGGGTGAATATGCGTCCATCAATATGAGTTTGCCTCATTGTTCACACCAAGTAGACTCACACCGGATTTTCATTATTTTCCCCCCACAGTCTGTCTTTTAAAACCCTCAGTCAACACATTTCATAATCAGTTGGTAGATTATCATACAAAACCAGGCTTAACTAAGTTTGAATTACATCTTTGTTCGAGGCGGCGATGGCTAATATTGACGATTGCATAGAAAATTATGAGAGCCCCGTGAGTAGTCAGCTCCAGTGGAGCCTGGATCTATTTCTTAAAACCAGTTATTGATTTCTGCAAATAGGCTTTCCTTGAGGCTCTGGCAGATCATGGTCTTTGGGTGAAGTGTGGTGAGGTGATTTATAGTGAGGGTGAGTACATTTTCCTTTTGTTCATCTACATTCTTATTAATAATAATATCTTTCATTTATAACTCCTTTCATCCCCAGCATCGTGAAAGGCTTCGCCGATGTAATAATGCTGTATGGAGAAATCTATCACACATGCCGCGGGCGAAACACAGTGGTTGTCTAGCTACACCGCTTGGCTGCACCCAGCTTGGGGGACACCAGGAGGAAGGCCATGGCCAGCCAAAGCTATTTTCAGTGGGCGATCACAGGTGGCTGTGTTGGGGGAGACTAAGCCCTCTCACCTAATACCGCAAGTGCATGAGTGACTCTACCTACTAATGGCGCTGAATCCCATCCCAGAACCACTGTACCAAGTCAGGATTGCAATGGGCAGGTCGTCTCAAAGAACTAATGCATTTGAACCTGAGGACACTGTTATACTGTCCACTTTCCAAAACAACAACAACAACAACAAAAGGACGGTCCAACGAATGAGCCATGGCTAACAGCCACATCCTGTCCTAATGTGATGATCCCGAGCTTCTATACGTGTCCTTTCCAAAACCCCAGCTTCCTTTCTCTCTAAGTCGCGAAAAGGTCAATATGGCAGCCCAAATGTCAGGGATTAATGGCCAAATCTTGATGAGGAGGAGGACTGATTTAAGCCGGGTCCCTTTGCTACCTATTGACCGTGTAACTTTGGGAAAGTAGCAGCTTCCCCTTATTATCCTACAGAAAAAGTCAAAGTCTCATGCAAAAATTGGAGATTTATTTTTTAACTTCCTACGATTAATTTTTATCTGGATGTTCTCCCTCCGCCTTAGTTGGGCAGCACATTATAGATACCAAAAAGTATGTTGGTTGATTACACAACAAAATAAGGAAACAGGAAGGGCCTGAGTAGGACAAGATGATGAGTTTATCTGTTAAGTGCCCCTTTGCTGGAGTGTGTTCTCAGTGTGTATAGATGGTTTCTTTCGAGTGTTTCCTGCATGGAGTCATTTTTCTCATGGTGGAGACACCTTTTGAAGCTCTGCTTTGTCTCTAAGGAAATCTGCGTCTGTATCAGCCAGGAAACTGGCTGCCCCTTCCGCCCATCACAGATGATACGACGACTCCCTCGGTACTCCTGCTGGTTAGCAGCCCAGATTCCTCCTACCCCAAGCAATCCATCCACCAAGCCCTAGGTAGGATGTCAGCTCCTTTCTCTCATTCATAGTTTAGCTAACAGGTCTACTTTGCTGTAATTCAGCCTATCCACGTGTATTCAGATCACTGTGTGTGCTTAGGATGCAGCCCTTGCAGAGTAAGCATTTGGTCGTCCTAGTTCTACAGCACAGAGCATGGTGCACTGTTGTGTCAGTCACAGGCAAGTAGATGCTTAAATGTCCCCTGGTGCCAACGATTCAGGGTATGCGATTTTGCTGTGCTCACTGGGTGCAGATTGTTTTCCACCAGCTCAGTACCGGCTGTGTGAGCAAGACACTAGCTTAATTACCTTTCCTAATGGCTGATAAGGATCAAAGGATGGGTGAGCTGGAAAGCCAAGTGGCACCAGCTGCCATTTCCCATTTCTTTGCTGTCCTGAGCCTTGTCCCTGAAAGGCAAGATTAGAAATGACATCCACTTATCACCACTTTTTCTTCAATGATGTGTGGCTCATACCTCTAAGTGAGCAAGCATCTGCCCTGGCCGTAGCAGGGAAGGATGCTCCATGCTAACTGCCCACTTGCTTCTATCTCTCCAGCTGATGCAGCAAATCCAGTTGTGCTGTGTTGACAACACCAGACAACTGAGGCCTCAGCTCCTGAACCAGGAGGGCTGCATCACAGAGATGGGGGACTATGAGACAGGTCTTCTTAAGCAGAGGCAGACGCTGAGGGCTCTCTTTAGGGGATCTCCACTCGCCTTTTGAAGTTGTTCATGAAAGCAAAGTTTCTTTCCTCTCTGGACTTAGAGTTATTGCTAAGGAAATGTCTGGCCTAAAAAAACATGGGGGAAAATATTTTACCATCTTAAATCAATGACTGATAAAGTCGATCCTGTTCATTCATTCACCTATATCCTTTCACTAGACTGAGAGCCCCACGAGGACCGTCTACTCTCAATGCCTAATTCAGGTCTAGTCCATGACAATGCTTGATAAGCGGCTGCTGAATGGCTGAAAGCAAGAGGTGAGGAGTAAATGAGTTCTACAATAAACATAGAAACTGGTACACCAGTGAGCAAGCAAGGATGCCTTTGTGATGTCACATGCGTCAATCAGAACTGCCTGTGTGATAGTCCCCACATGCCACATGGAAGAGAAGAAAAAGAGTGAATCCAATTGTTATAATCGGTGGGGGCTGACCCAGATATTCAAAGAAAAGCATTGCTTTTTCATATCATGAAGTCATTTTTTCTAAACCCTGATGGTGTTGGTCAGGGAAATTACCCTCCCATCTAAACAGGTGCTCCAGTACTCCACAAGTCAGCTCAAACCCTCTCCCTTTTCCCCTCGCCGTTTCTAATACTCTGTTCCCAGAAAAGGTAAGGAGAAGAAAGGATCCCAGCTGCCTGCTCTGCAGTGCGGACAGCTCAGAACAGAGGGAGCTGCTACTTAGACTGCTCCCAGAGCCACTGGACTCCTATCCTCTGCTTGCACTTGGCCAGTTTCTCGGGAGCCTTCCAAATTAGGGTGATCCACTTCAAGCAGAGACTAAAGCATAGAAACGAGTTAGGACAAAGGCGAAGGGGCGTAGTGGGCTGTACCAGTCTTGCAGAGTTTTTATGGGTGAAGGGATGGGGAGACTGATGAAAGAGGAAGCACAGAACAGCTGAGGCCCTACCCCCAGGGTGGGCCTGCAATCCTTTGCAATCCAAGGAGGCCACACCCCAACCCAGCTCATTGGGATGTGCAGATTGTGTCTTTCTATGTATATTTATGTAGAATACCCAGCATCCCTGCAAGGAGCTGTTGCTTGTTATGTTGACTGATTACAGGCGAGTGGCTGCGTGGTAATGGCAGAAGCCACTCATTAGCTCTGCGAGCCAGACAGAAGCCATCAGCTCATTCCCACCGCATCCGCCCCTGGAGGTGAATATTCAACAGGAATTGATCTCCTTAATGAGAACACAGCCCATGCTGCTTCGATTAGCAGCAGAGGAATTTTAAATAGTTAATTATGACAAAGGGTCAGCGTGTGTGCATGCACCAGGGAGCACGGGTGTACGCGGGTGGCTGTGTGGGCCCTCAGCCTGTGTTGGGGACTGGGTCTGGCAATACATCCTGGGAGGGCGATTCTGGAGAATCATAGGGGTCCCCAGTGGTTATGCTGGGACTGGCCCTTCACATCAGGAAACTAGAACTAAGTCCTTGAGGATGCCGCCTCCTCCTGTGCCACTGTTCCCCAGGGGTGCTCTCCATGGCACTCTGTCCACTGTCCCTTGTGACAAATAGCCCTGTAGAAGACCAGGGGTGGATGCAGATGGATGCTGTGGTCTTGGAGGGTAGCTCTGTCTGTTCAAAACAAAATAGATCTCTTTTTCTAAAACTTGTCTAAAAGACCTCCTTCCTCAAAGCCGATGAACATAATTAAGAATAGGCTGAAATGGACAAGAAAACGTGATAATTGATTGTGGCCTTTCTGCCTGGCAGCTGCACTTAATTAACCTTTAGATTCAAATATCAAGTGGTGTCTGCATGGAGAGGCGTGGAGAAGGAGGCGGCTGACCCCGCTTCTCTCTGCTCACCAGAGGGAGTGGTTCAGAGGTCTCCTTGGGTCTGGGCCAAACCTCAATGCCCCATCCCCATTCCCACCCAAACTTTGTTCAGAAACATGGGGATTCTCCTCCAATCCTCAAGGACACATGAAGGTCCCGTGTGACATACTACGGCATTCTGGCTTGTAGCTGTGAGTTGTGATGGCCACAAGTGGGTGTCCTTTACTTGGGTTCTTCTTAGCCTGGCCTTTCACACATAGCCAGAGCCCTGATCCACAGGCCAGGCATTCAGTGTCCAGGAAACAAAGGCCAGACAGTCCTGCTCTGGGCTGTTTTGTCTTACCAGCCTGCAGAGATGATAATCACTCACAGTAACATCATCTCTGAGAACAAAGAGCAGCAAATGTTGAGACTTGCAGGTGAACACAAGGGATTTGGGACTCTGCTCAGACTCACATCCACAAACTGAAAACTCAGGGACAGTGGGTCTTTCCGTATTGTCTGTGTGGCTTCTGGGAGCTGCACGCTGGCTTTGGTTTTGCCCACCCTCATTTAAGCGCTGACCCTGATGAAGCCACATCAGCGGCAGCCGTCTTTGAGGCCTGTTGCTGGGAGGTGACACAGCGTGTTCCTCAGGGTGCATGTAGCCATATGTGTGGCTGTGTGTTCCCTGTACACTTTGGCCCTATGGGATCTGGAAGAGGCTGTTTCCCAGCACAAGCCCGGCTGGGGCTCTTTATACTGATGGCTTCTCGGGGCTGGAGTGAAACCAGCAGCCACACAATGGACCCGCTGACCTAACCTATAAATGCAGCTTGGAGTACAATTCAGGTCTCTTTTTTTCCTAGCTCACTGGTCATCCAGCTTCAAAAGAGGGTCAGAGCTTCCAACTTGCAAGAGAGAGCGTCTGAATTGATGTGTATTTTGGAAGCCAGGCTAGTGGTGGTGTTTCTGCTATGTTTTGCCTGATCTGGCTAGACACCTTTCAAAAGAAGAAAAGAAGAAAGGAAAAGAGAGAAAAAAGAAAAAACACAGAGAGAAACAACACACACACATATATATGCTGCATTTTTCTTCTCTTATTTCCTGAGCCTATTTTTGGCTCCCAAAGTTTTTCTATTCAGTTTACATCTTAAAAGTTAAACCCATTCCTTTCCTTCTAGATGAGGTATGTTTCCTGTCCATTGTGGATTTTTCAGAAGCAAAAATAACAACCATTACTACCAGACTTTTAAATAGGAAAGGAAATACTTTTAACAGAAGGACAACTGTGGCAGGAGCACAGTGTCACAGCCAACAATCTCAACTCTTCAGCAGCCCCGTGGCTCTCTGCCTGGCACTGCCCCCTTGCCACGACTACAGGCATCAAGGAGCTGGTGTTTTCCCCCCAGAATGCTTCTCAAGAAGATCCTGGGAGAAAGGCATTGAGAAGGCAAGGGCCATGGGATCTATGACAGGGAAAACATATTCTCCCAGGTCATCAGTTGTATAATTCCTGCGAAACCAAAGACTGTTACTCAAAATGACTCCTGGTTTGTGATTTCCTGCTCACTCCAAGAGTGTGTGTGTTCTTAGTCCTCTAGTAAATGGTAAGCAGGGAGGCCAAGGTGGACAAAGGTGTCTGCTGTACTCAGGTATAAAGAACATTGGTAATTGTGGTCATGGCTACTTGGGAGGCTGAGGCAGGAGAATCACTTAAGCCTAGGACTTGGAGGTTGCTGTGAGCTGTGACGCCATGGCACTCTACCAAGGGCAATGGGGTGAGACGCTGTCTCTAAAAAAAAAACAAAGAACATTGTTATTACTGATAAACATGAAGGATAAAATGTATTATCTAAAGAAGAACCAGATGACAGTTCCCTAGGAATCCCTTAGGCAGCGTATCATGAACTGAATGTATTCCCCCAAATTCGTATGTTGAGCCCCTTGTCACAGTGTGATGGGTATTTGGAAGTGAGCCTTTGAGAGGTAATTAGGTTTTTAGGGTGGTGCCCTCATGAATGGGATTTGTCCCTGACTTAAGAAGAGGCAGAGAGCTAGCTAGGTTTTTTTGCTGCCATATGAGATCACAGCAAGAAGACAGCTGTCTGCTAGCCAGGGCAAGAGCCCTCACCAGGAACCCAACCCTCCTGGCACCCTAGTCTTGGATTTCCAACCACTGGAGCTATAAAAAAAAAAAACAAGTTTATCATTTAAACCACGGAGTATTTTGTTACAGCAGCCCTAGCAAAGTCAGCAGTCATTAAGTATATACATTGCAAGGCATCTCCCTGAGAGATCTGGATTTATTGGACCTGAAGTTGGGCCCAGACCTCTGCATTCTACCAAGGACGTTGGGGTGTTTGCAATGCTTCCCAGGTCTCCCTTAGACAAACATTAGCCAAGGTTCATTAAGCAGCCTTACCTTTTGTCTTTTCTGAGGGTATTTCTCATAACATAAGCCTGGTTATAAACCAGCAGAGTGGATTCTGAATCCAAGGATGCTACAATGTTTGTGCCTGTATGTGAGGCTATTTGTGTATACATCTGTGGAACAAGTGAGTAGAGCTGGAATAGGCTTTAGA
Source organism: Perodicticus potto (assembly GCA_963574655.1). Taxonomy (NCBI): domain Eukaryota; kingdom Metazoa; phylum Chordata; class Mammalia; order Primates; family Lorisidae; genus Perodicticus; species Perodicticus potto. The sequence continues at coordinate 27,017 of CAUYRH010136011.1, read as the reverse complement.
CATATTCCTTTTCTTTTTATTTCCAGTTTTTGGCCAGGGCTGGGTTTGAACCTACCACCTCCAGTATATGGGGCCGACGCCCTACTCCTTGAGTCACAGGTGCCGCCCACATATTTCTTTTCTATCTTTTTTTTACCCACTGTGGTAGACAGAGAATGCCGCAGATAAAGTTTCTAACATGGCCTTCTACAGATGTCCCATCCTAATTCCAGGCACCTGTGAATATCACCACACATCACACTTTGGATTGTGCTATGTTCTACAGCACAGTTCACCCTAAAATAGGAAGAATGTCCTGAGTTATCCAGGAGGACCCAGTGTTATCACAGAAACCCTCAGAGGCAGGGAACTTTCTCTAGGTGGTGACAGAGGAGGCATCATATAATAGGCCAACATCCCCCTAAAAGACCCGAGTCTGTCTCAGCCTGTCTCAGCCTTGGTCCCCAGCATGATCCCCCCACCTTGGATTAATTCCAAGAACAGGTTTCAGAACAAGGAAGTTCTCCGACTTCCCTTAACCCCCTAGCCATGGCTAAAACAATGGTGAAAGCTTACTCAAGCAAAGTTTCCCAAGTTATAATTCCTTCTTGCCATGCTGTAACCCCACCCTGAGCTAACTGGCCACATTCCGCTTCTGTACTTGCCTGCTTTGGCATGCTGCACACAAAAAGAATATAAAAGGTAGCCTGCTTCTTTCTTCAGAGCTGCCCACTCCTTGGAGTGGTGGTCCCCTGTGCAGGTGTAATAAATCACCATCTGATTTATGCCTGAAGTGGGGTCTGAGTTTTTCTTGTGGGTTGCAATGGGTACAACAATCAGAGAGTCAATATACAAGGGAGAGCTGGACAGTCCTTTGCTGGCTTTGAGATGGAAGGAGTCACATGCCAAGGGATGCCCCTGACCTTCAGGAGCCAGAGGAACTCCTGGTCAGACAGCCTATCAGGAATCAGAGAATTTGGTCCTATGACTGCAGGGAATGGAATTCAGCCAGCAAGCTTACCAGTCTTGGAAGCAGATCTTCCCTTGGACTTCTGTATAATAGCCCAGGCTGGCCAGCCCCTTGATTGCAACCTCCTGAGACCCTAAGCAGAGAACCCAGACAGGTTCATCAGGACTTCTGATCTACACCACTGTGAGATGATCAACTGTCTAAGCCACTACAATTTTGGTGATTTCTTACACAGCAATACAAGACTTCTACACTTCAGGAATACCAAATGAAGAAAATATAGCCCTGTCCTTCAGGATCTTTTAAGACAACAGAGGCCAATGATACACAGCCAATTAAAATAGGGTGTGCTGAGCATTTATTTATTAAAGAGGTGGACACTGTTAAGTCTTAAGAGAACCGTAAAATTAGAAAAGGGATCGTTCTTGCTGTGCTGGGGTGAAAGGGAACTCAGAAATGCTTTCACAGAGAGGGGTAGATTAGGTATGGGTCTTGGAAGAGTCTAGGGAAGGGGAGGACATTGTCACATTGTCAGAGGAAAATGCAGGAGCAGAGGCAGGTGCTTGTCACCAGTGGGGAAGAGGAGCCACAAGGCAATTGCAGCTGGAGCTTGTCATACATGGGCGATGACCAGAGATGACCTTGAAAAGTTAGGGAGCAGTCAAGAATTTTTCACGTCACACTAAAGCATTTAGGCAATACTTTGCATTGGTGATAGGGAATCCTAGAAGATGGTAAACAGAGGAGTGACTACTCAGATTGTTTTTCTGCTTGGAACTCAGGCACACAAAATTATCGGATTAATTATGAGCTCATGCTATGCTCTCATGATTGTTATGTGCAATGGCCTACCCTTCTTTCCTCCCTCAATCCCTCCCCCATTTTATTCTCTTCCTTCCTTCTTTTCTTTCTTCCTAATAATGTAATGCATACTTTCTTAGCATTCCACCCCAAACAGAAGCTAATGCATGGCATCTTAGATCTACTGATGTTTGTCCTCCCTAGTCTTTTATCTATCGATAGACTGACTGATCTATCACTCTACCTACTTATCTACCTGGTAATATCAGATTGATGTGCATTTGTTAACTGTATAGTGTTTATTTTTTTATTTAAAAGAGGACATGATGCTCTTTGTAATCTTTTGTATTTGTAATTGCTTTGCTAGGTTTCAACTTAGAGTATGCTGCCTGTAGCTGTACTTCATTTTTTTTAGACTTCAAAATAATACAGGGACATAAATGTTTTTGCTTGCATGTATCATTTTGTTATGCTTGAGTCAGGGTTATAAGTGTGCTCATCACTCAGATAGTCTTCATTGTACTTGACAGGTAGGTTTTTAACCCCTTGCTTTATTACCACTGAGTTTTACTTCCTCTGTGCACGTGTGTGCACGTTGGTTAGCTCTAGTTTAATGCCTGGAACATGTGGTGTTTGTTTTTCCATTTTTAAGATACCTTCACTTAGGATAATAGTCTCCAGTTCCATCCAAATTGTTACAAAATGCCATAGCTCATCCTTCTTCATGGCGGAGTAGTATTCCACAGTATGCTCATACCACATTTGTTAATCCACTCCTGGACTAATGGGCCCTTAGGTTGATTCTGCATCTTTGCAATTGTGAATTGTGCTGCAATAAAAACTTGAGTGGAGGTGTCTTTTTGATAAAATAACTTTTTTTTCCCCTTTGGGTAAATGCCCAATAGTGGGATTGCTGGATCAAATGGTAGCTCTATTTTTAATTCTTTGAGAAATCTCCTTACTGTTTTCCATAGGTTGTCATAATTTTCATACCCACCAACATTGTGTAGAAGTCCCTTCTTTCTGCATCTTTGCCAGCAACTTTCTCCATTTGGGTACCTTTGATTTCTCTTGCCTGATTGCTTTGGCTAGGACTTCCAGCACTATGTTGAATGGAAGTGATAACAGTGGGAACCTCTTATGATGTTGAATGTGGGTTTGTCATATATAGCTTTTAATGTATGTAATCCTGAGATTTGTTACTTCTATTCTAGTTTGTTGAGCATTTTCATCATGGAGGTGTGCTGGATCTTGTTGAATGCTTTTTATGCATCTTTTGAGGTGATCATATGGTCTTTGTTTTTGCCTCTGTTTATGTGGTGAATCCCCTTTATTGATTTACATATGTTGAACCATCCTTGCATCCTTGGGATGAAGCCCATTGGTCATGGTGGATTATTTTATTGATGTGCTGCTGAATGTAATTTGTTAGTATTTCACTGGGGATGCTTGTTCCTATATTCATAATGGATATTTGTCTGTAGTTTTCTGTTTTATATGTGTCCTTTCCTGGCTTTGGTGTCAAGGTGATACTGGCTTTTTGAATGAGTTGGGAAGGATTCTCTACTTGTTGATGTTATGGAATAGTATCTGAAATATGGGTACCAGATCTTTGTGTGTCTGGTAAAATTCATCTGTGAATCCATCTGATCCAGGGCTTTTTTGTGTATGTGTGAAAGATTTTTCATTACTTCTTCAATCTTGCTGCTTGTTATTCTTCTGTTCAGGAGTTCTATTTCTTCCTGATTGAGTCAAGACTTCTTCTTGCTTCTAGGAATTTGTTCATTCCCTCTATCTTTTCAAGGGTATGTGTGTAGAGATTTTCATAGTAGTCACAGAATATTTTGTATTTCTGTGGTATCAGGTGTAATATCTCCTTTTCTTTTCTGAGTGAGCTTTTTTTTGTGCTTCCTATTCTATTCCTGGTTAATATAGCAAGACATCTATCAATTTTGCTTATCTTTTCAAAGAAACTACTACTTTTTGTTTCATTGACCCTTTGTATTTTTTTTGTTCTCTATTTTGTTTAGTTATTTCTATTCTTCTGACTTTGGATTTGGTTTGCTCTTCCTTTTCTAGAAAGGTATCATTAGATTGTTGATTTGTGAACTTCTTATCTTTTTGATGCAGGTATTTTAAGGCTATGAATTTTCTCCTTGGGACTGCTTTTGCTGAATCCCATGAATTTTGTTAACTTATGTCCCCTTTGTCATTCAGTTTGAGGAAATTTTTCATTTCCATCTTTATTTCAATATTGTCCTAATAGTCATTCAGCAGCATGATGGTAATTTCCATGACTTTGTGTAGAACTCTTTCTCTTAAAGTTGATTTCTAGTTTTACTCCACTGTGGTCTGAGAAGATACCCAGTATGATTTCTGTTTTTTAAAATTTATTAAGACATGTTTTGTGGGCTAAGATATGATCAATCTTGGAGAATGTTCTTGTCAGCGGTTCTCCACCTGTGGGTTGCGACCCCTTTGTAACAATGAAAATACATCCTGCATCCAGATATTTACATTACAATTCATTAGCAAAATTACAGTTATGCAGGAGCAACGAAAATAATTTTATGGTTGGGGGGTCACCACAACATGAGGAACTGTAGTAAAGGGTAGTGGCATTAGGAGACATTAGGAAGGTTGAGAACCACTGCTCTATGTGTTGATGAGAAGAATGTATACTTAGTAGTTTGGGGGTAAAATGTTCTTTAAATGTCTATTAGGCCTATTTGTTTTCAAGACCTGTGTTTCTTTCTTTGTTTTCTGCTTGGAAGAGCTTTACACTTCTGTTAATGGGGTGATGATGTCTCTGGCAATTAAATATTTAGGCTTGTTATGTCTTCTTATTGTATTGCTTCCTTTACTCTTATATAATGACTATTTTTGCCTTTATTTCATTTATTTAAAGACAATTTTGTCTTACATGGAATGGGTATCCCTGCTTTCTTTTTGGTTTCCATTTGCATGGAAATATTTATTTTTCATCATTTCACCTTGAGTCTGTGTGAGTCCCTGTGGGTTATATGTGTATCCTGGAGACAACGGATATTAGGGTTGTATTTTTTCATCCATTTAGTGAGATTGTGCCTCTTGAGTGGAACAATCAGAGGCACAATCCCATTGATAGAATTGATTGTGGGATGCTGTTCTGTATCTTGTCATGTAGTGTAGGAACTTATTTCTTTGTTTTATCTCTTGAGCTGTTGTTTTATTTGAACTCTAGCCTTTGCTTTTGGGTGCTTTTACTCTGGGTGGGTGTCTATTTTGCTTATGTATGTATAATGCAGTTCTGAGTATTTCCTGAAGATCAGGTGTGATCGTGACAAATTCCCTCAGTAATTGCTTGTCTTGAAACTCTTGATTTCTCCTTCACATTGGAAAGTTAGTTTTGCAGAATAGAAAATTCTAGGCTAGCAAGTTTGTTAAGAAGACTGAAGATTATCTCTTCTGTCTTGTAAGGTTTCAGTTGAATAGTCTGCATTTGGCCTGATGAGCTTTCTTTTGTAGGTTACTTGATGTTTTCATCTCATTAGTGGAAGGAGTCCCTCCTTCATTTTGACTTTCACTGTGGGCAATCTGATGACTATGTGTTTTGCTGGTAGTTTCTTTGTAATGAATCTCCCAGGTTTTCACTGAGTCTCTTGTGCCTGGATGTCTAAATCTCTAGCAAGATCAGGGAAGATCATTTCCTTAATTATCCCCTCAGGTTGATTTTCCAGCCCTTGTGTATTTCATTCTTCACCCTCAGGGATGCCTATGATTCTTATATTTGGCCATTTTACATAACCCTGTGTTTCTTGTAGGCTTTGTTCATTTCTCTTAATTCTCTATTCTTTATTTTTTACTAAATTAATTTAAAAGGAGTTGTCTCAAGCTCTGAGATTCTTTCTTCTGCCTGGTCAAGTCTATTCTTAAAACTTTCCATTATGCTTTGTATTTACTTGAATTATTCATTTAAAGAAGTTCTTTTATTTTGAGTGGTATCGATTACTAGAGAGCTGGTATTCCCTTTTATGTCTGTCTTTTCACTCTTACTTTTCATACTTGTGGAGTTCTTTCACTGATTCTGTCTCATCTGGGGCAGCTGTCACTTCTTATTTTTGGATTTTCATTAGGTTAGATGGAACTCTGCCTCTCCCCTCCTATTCATAAGGGTATGTCTATAGCACCTCTTGGGTAAGAACCTTTGGCTTAGCTTATGGGTACTTTAATGGGGGTCTGGGTTATGGATGGATGCCTTGGTTATAGATACCCTTAATGTGGTAATTTTCTTTTCTTTTTCTTTCCTTTTTAAATATATGTATATATTTTTTGAGACAGAGCCTTAAGCTGTTGCCCTGGATAGAGTGCTATGGCATCACAGCTCACAGCAACCTTCAATTCCTGGGCTCAAGCGAGTCTCCTGCCTCTGCCTCCCAAGTAGCTGGGACTACAGGCGCCCGCCATAACGTCCGGCCATTTTTTCTTTGCAGCTGTCATTGTTGTTTGGCGGGCCCAGGCTGGATTCAAACCCGCCAGCTCAGATGTATGTGGCTGGCGCCTTAGCCCATTGGCGCCGAGCCTTTTAAAAAATTTTTTTTCTGAGATAGTCTCACTCAGTCACCCTGGGTTTGAGTGCCATGACGTCATAGCTCACAGCATTCTCAAACTCTTGTGCTCAAGTGACCTTTTTGCTTCAGCCTCCCAAGTAGCTGAGACTACTGGCACCTTCTATAATGCCCAGCTAGTTGTCCTCTTTTTAGTAGAGATAGGGTCTCGTTTGCTCAGGCAGGTCTCAAACTCCTGACCTCAGGCAATGCACTTACCTCATCCTTCCAGAGTCCTAGGATTATAAGCATGAGCTACTGTGCCCTGCCAGTATGGTGGTTTTCTCAGTTACTTGTTTGTAGGCTGTAGAAGTGGTAGGCTATCTGTCTAGGGAGATTCTCTATCTCTTTCTGATGAGGGAGGAAGGAGGTCTTTGAGAGCTTTTCTCTGTTCCTAGCCCTGTGGCCTTCTTGACAGTGTGAGTGCCAATTACTTTGGCATTCCCAGTTTAAACTCTGAGGCAGTGGGTTTTTCCTATGGGTAAAATTAACCATACCCTGTATGACTGTGTCAGTAAATACTATAAAACAATGCGAAAATTGGCCTCCCAGTAAGTAAGTAGCAATTGCCAAAGGGAACAAGGGGCAGTGTTGTTTTGAGGACCTGTGACTGGCTCTGGCCCCTCAGGAGAAGTGCTTGAATGCTTCAGGTAGTGGGGAGGGCCTTAGAACTTCCAGGTGAGCCCATACTCTCCACCACAGCAGAGGTCAGTAGGGGTCAGAGGTCAGTGAGGCTTGGTAGGGATGATTGGGTGGGCTTGCCCTCAGGCTCCATGAAAGCTGGTAAGTTAGCTGTTTTAGTGGGAGTCAAAGCTTCCTGGAACTTCCAGGGTGGGGCTTAAATGGCCCCACTCAGAAAGAAAATCTGCATGTGGAGGGAGGGACCATCTGAGGTCCACAAACTGGCTGTCAGGAATGGGTGTTTTTCTCCTCCCTTTCCTATTCTGCAGTCTCCTTTTGGTGCCTACTGGCAGGCTGGAGCTCAAACTTGCTGAACTCCTCCCCTACCACTGCACGCCATGATAGTATTTTGAGCTAGGAGCTTCCTTGTCCAGAATCCCACCTAGGACTGAGATCACAGCTTTCCTGTGAGAGTAGGGGTGCCCCACGACTGTGCTGCAGCTGGAAACCCACGGCACTCTTTTCAGTTCTGTTCACAAGGTATTCCCTGCCTCCCTGCCTTCCCTGCCAAATCCCCTCTCTGTGCTCCTGAGCAACAAAATCAAGTCCTTGCGGTATACAATGTGGCCTCTCTGGGTCACTGAAGGTCATTGCCTGACTGTCAGGGGAAGCATGCTGGTCCCAAGTTGCCTATTGGGAACTCCAACAGTTTTGATTTCCCTCCGCTTTGGGATGCACCCTGCTCATATGGAGCAGGTCAGTGAGCAGCACCACCGAGGGCTCGTGAGTGGAGAGCTCACATGCTAAGCACCACTTCATCCTCTCCAAGCCTTTAAGATAAAAGGTTCAAGCCCCACTCTCTGTGGAAGCCCCAATAGAGGGAAAGCAGCAACTCCCAAGAGCCCCAGCTAACAGACACAAGCAGGGTAGGAGAAGGAGTGGAAAAAGTTTGAAAGGAGAGAAGCTAGCACTCTGGTCATCTCTGTCCCTCTCTTTGGAAGGCAACCCATCCAGAATGTTGAGACTCTGGGTGGGGTCATGTGGATCCCCCAGGACCTACTGGCCCCCTGTGACTCCTGAAGTCTGGGCCTAAGTAGGGAAATACTTACGTGGTAGTGAGCAAGATGAAAAATGAGGTTCTGGCTCCACGCCTGTGGCTCAAGTGGCTAAGGCGCCAGCCACATACACCTGAGCTATTGGATTCAAATCCAACCTGGGCCCACCAAACAACAATGATAGCTGCAACCAAAAAATAACTGGGCATTGTGGTGGGCACCTATAGTCCCAGCTACTTGGGAGGAGGAGACCGGAGACTTGCTTGAGCCCAGGAGTTGGAGGTTGCTGTGAGCTGTGATGCCACGGCACCCTATCCAGGGTGACGGCTTGAGGCTCTGTCTCAAAAAAAAAAAAAAAAAAAAAAAAAAACCAGAAAAGAAAGAAAGAAAAGAAAAGAAAAATGAGGTGCTAACACCCTATGGGAAGGACAGAAGTACCCAGTGGGACAGTGGGTGGAATAACAGGGAGCTTGGCTGGGATTTTTGTGCCCCAAGGCGGCTGGCAACCTGATGCATTATCCACAAGAAGCTTTTAATTCACTGGTGGCAGCAACTCTTAGGCTTGGTAAGAAAGAAAAGTTCTCCAGCAGGTCAGGAGCCTGTTGACCACTAGAGATGTAATGAAACCACTCCACCTATCTTTTTTGCTGGACTCCAAGCCTCTTGGGGGTTGACCTCTGTCAATACCTTGCTCTTTCTTGTTTTGCTCTGCAATTTCTTCCTCTGGAATCTCTTGTAGGTTATGGCACTTTTCTCTTGGAATTACACCCAATCTATGATTGTTGTTTTCTTTGCCATCTAAAACTTTTCCCTCTTTTTGAAGTGTTCTGGCAGCTATTGTCTCTGGTCAGCCATTCTTGAAGTTCTCTCATTCAATTTGATTGCTGCATATTATTCCATTGAGTTCATACACTACAATGGATTTCATCTTCCAAGTGTGGAAAATTGGAAGGCTTGTCCAAGAGCTCTCTTAATAGAAAATAGGGCACCAGTACTAGGGCAGTACCTGTGTGTCAGAGAAGAGAAGGAAGGAAACTTGGGATAGACAAACTGATCATTATGAACATTCAAAATGTCTAGTCTAAGAAATGTTCTTATTCAATTCAGATTAAAATTGTATGCCTCTTTCTTCCTCTTCTCTTACTGGGCCCCATGTTGTGCTCATGCAAATGGAGGTCTTATCCAGCTGAGGCTTGTGGTCCAGGAGGACAGAGCAGAGTATGCATCTCAAAGTGTCAGTACATTATTACAATCTGTGTACCACAGAAGAAAAGAAGAAGACTTTTTAATGCGTTAAAATACAGCTCTGGGCCATGGCCTTCTGAATCCTACTGATGGATGGAGAGACTTCAATGAGTCCTTAAGAGCTGCCCCACCCTTCCTTCATGGGAAAGGAGCCCGTAATGGAATAATCATCTTGAGATAGAGAAGCAGCAGGCACAGAATATCTTGCAGGTGCAGAAGAGAATCATTTTTTTCTTCAATCCTCATAGGTTCTTAGTTGGAACAGTCCCCTATAACAAAAGAAAAATAAATAAGAGAAAAATGAGCGGTTCATTAACATGTATATTTCACATATATACTGGAGGCAACAGGGAATGAGTCATTCTCCAAAAGGTGGCTTTGAATTCCATCTTATATAGCATCTTCAGCAAAGAACAGTCAATTTTTAGAGACGTGACAAGACGGTGGAAAGGATTTTAAGTCTCCAGGGGCAGCAACTCGTGGGAAGGGAAATAAATGGCAGATAAAGGCTAGTAAGTAAAGCTTGTCAATGGAGATTCCTCTGGTACCATCTCCAGAAGATAAAGGTCGAAAGTTGTCTTCCATCCTTAACGTTTGTTCTCCCTGGTGATGGTGGCGGGGGAGGGATGGAGCATAATGATTGTCTTTCTAAATCTACATCATTTTTTTAGGCAAAAAGAGGGAGGGTGAAGAGCTCTCCTGAATCACCTGCTTCTTAATTGTCTTCAGCTCCATAATTCTTCATATTTGGGGGTGGCATATTCTTGTCTCCCGTGTAGCCTAATAGGTGAGAATTGGAATTGATTACAGCACCATGTTTTTCGACACTTGCCTTAGACCAATTCATCTCCTGCTGCAGGAATGAATAAATCCTTGAGGACTCAGTAGGATTCAGGGTTCTTCTTCACTTATTGTTCTACGTAATAATGAAGAACCCTGCCTGTATAGTGGTGAGTCTGGAGTTAGGTAGGACAAGTGGCATTTGCGACTATCCTCCTTTAATAACACATTACAAAGCAGGGTGATGAAAGAGAAGTTTTTAATTTTTATCAGAAATTATCCTTACATTTAATTTTTTTCTGTCAAGTGGACCATTATGCTTACAATGAGTAATTATCTTTATTATCCTTAAATACTTCATCTTTAAAGATAATATTTAAGTAAACCTTTTTTGGGATAATTATATATGCTGTGCTATACTACAGAGCTTCATTTTAATGATATTTGACCTTATTGTGTGGCTGGCATAAATTGGATATGTACATTATTTAAATTTTTTTTCCTAATTTGTTGCGTTATTTTAAGCATTGTATTTTTGAGATAGTATACACTAACCAAAAAAAATATTTAAGGAAAGTTTTAAAGAGGGAAGTTTCTTGTATTTTTTTTTTAATTCTGGAAAGATTTTACCCAGCAATAAAAACCTAATTTTTTGCCTTTTTATCCATAAAGCAGAACCCACAGGGAGAGGGAATGTTAAGTAAACTTCGTCAGGAAAAAATGGTTGTAGTATCAGTTCTACCACAAAATAGCCAAGTAACCAAGAACCAATTATATAACCTCTCCATACCTGTTTTCTTGTTTTTAGAATGAGAAGGTTGATTAAAGCACAAATGGTGCTCCTCTTATAAGATATAACAGCCCAATTCAGATGCAGACTTTAAAGCCCTTTGGGAAGGGAGACATTGGGAATCCTGGTCAGAATGCTAAAAAATATCTAGAAAAAGATCATATGCAAACCTACATTTTTAGTATTAGAGGACATCTCAATTTATTTTTGCTTGAATTTAACTAATGTACAGTATGAGTTGAGTTTCTGTTGTGTGCCACACACACATCATTATTAAAGAAACTCTTTCTTGAGAATATTTGTGTTGAACTATTTTGCAGTTGATCCAAATTAACAGAGAGACTCACATTTCCCCCACTTTATTTTCCAAGTGCTTCCAAACCAAATCTTTTAGAATTCTGCAGCAGTTTGTGTTCCAGAAGTGAAGGAGGAAGTTGAATTTGACCATGAGGACCTTGGATAAGCACAAAGAATTATTTCCTTTGTCTAAACTGGGGATACTCAACCTTGCCACTATTGGAAGTTTGGTCCAGATAATTGCTTGTTGTGGAAGGCTGCCCAGGCCATTGTGGGATGTTTGACATCATCTGTAACCTCAACTCCTGATATGCCAGTAAAATAGCACCCTTTTCCCCTCTGCCCCCCGCACATACCATTGTGACAACAAAATTTGTCTCCAGACACTACCCAACATCTTACCTGGGGTAAAATGATCCCCAGGCAGCCAACCTGTTCTATAAACAGAAGTGGATCATAGCTACACCCACTTGTTACATATTATCTATGGCAGCTTTTGAACTATAATGACAGTGTTCAGTATTTGCAACAGAGACAATATCATCCACAGAGCCTAAAATATTCAGGCTCTTGGCCCCCTAAGGGTTCACTGAAAAAAAAAATCACTGACATGGTTAATTAATTAAAAAGAGAAAGACATACTAATTTTAACATGTGTGGAAGTCTTCAGAGAATGAGGGCTTAACCCAAAGTGGTACAATCCTGTAGCCTCTTCAGAGAAGAAGCAATTCAGAAATTGCCTCATTGTCCCAGAGATAGTCTAAGATTACCCACAACTCTCGTTGCCCTGGACAGTTAAGGAGTGCTAGCCTACACATTTGTGTTGGGGGTAGGGGCACCGGTCACAGACCTGGTAAGGTGTCAAACTGGATAGGTCTTACTGGTATGACCGGCCTCAGAGTGGAAGTTTTTCCAAGTTCTTGGTATTTGGTAAGAAAAAGAATTTCATCACATAAATCAAGCAAGCAAGCAAGTGAAAGAGAAGGTACACTCTCAGGGAAGAGAGAGCAGGCAGGGTGGGGGAAAGCGGCAGTACTCAGAAAAAGTGATCTTAGATCTTTCCAAGGTTTACTCATCAAGGGGGGAATATACTTTTACTAAAAATTTGACTGGTAGTTCCTAGAATTGGGTTCTCTCCCATTTTCATACTTTGTATGTTTTTTGCAGAACTATCACTGGCAATTTCAAGGGGGGAGAAATTTTAAACTCACAGTGTAAATGATATTGTAATCAGCCAAGTTCATGTAAGGTGGCAGAGATAGCTGACAAGCCATCCAGGAGGTTCTGGTATGAAGTTACCAGCCCCTCTAGTTAACATCTGCTTAAAACAGAGTTTTTAACCTTTTTCATTTCACAGCACACTTGAATGCATAGTTAAACTGCCATGCCAATTTAAATTATATTCATACAAAAAAAAAGAGTAAAAAAGAATATACTTAACTGTGCTTTGAACTTCTTTTGAAAATAATTTTTTAAGCTGTTTGATGTAAACATTCCAAATGGTATATAAAATCAGCACATGGTACCCCATAAATGCAGTAATGTACACAGTTATGATCTAATAAAAAAAATTGAAAATAATTTAATTAATGATCTTTAAAAGTTTTCACAGCACACCTAAGATCCTCTCACGGCAGGCACACCAGTTGACAATCGCTGGCTTCAAAGCCGTTTTAACAGCCTCACGTGGTCTTCACTCACCTGCGTCTCATCTCAGCCCTGCCTCCTGCTCTCCTGCTCTAACACGGGGGTTGGATTTTCTCAGCACTAACCAACCAATAAGGGTTGAGATGGCAAAAGCCCCTTATTACTGGGATTTCTTAGGACAAACACTCCTCAGAGTGCAACACGTTCAGAACAAAAACTCTCCAGATTCCCAGCCTTTGTAATGCTGGCTACCTGGTGTAAATCAAAAATTATGTTCCCTGGATGGTGGCAATGAAGAATGCTCCAATGTGGTCATAAGGGAAGGTCTCAAGGACACAGAATGAGATGAAAGGAAACTTCGTCTGGTGCTCCTCTTAATGACATAACAACACAGAAAAACAAAGACAAGATTCTGGGAAGAAAAGGAGATGCACAAAGTATCAAAAGCTCACAGAGTCCCCATAACCCAAGACTAGTCACACAAATGCTTTTTCTTCTATTAATTGAAACCTTGACAAAACTCATGTTTATCTCTCTGGAATTCATAGATGGGGGGCGGCAGGAGTCTGGCTGAGAAATGCTTTTGCTGGCAGGTCAAGTTTCTGGGTTCTCTTCACTGCAGCTTCCCTGAAGAACAGAGTGGCTTTGGTGGTCCCACGACTCCTACACCAGACTGGAGGGGGCAAGGCCCCCTAACAGTTTGCTGGGAAATCACTGACCTGGGGCAGACTGATTCATTGGTGGAAAAGGCATGCACATTTTATTTTGTATACATGGAAGCTTTCTGAATGAAAACTCAACTCCTCACTCAGGTAAAGAGGGTTTTAAAGAATAGGGGCTTAGCCAAATATGCCACTGGTGGCATCAAGCCACCCATGTTGGTTAAGGGAGGGAGAAAGGAAGCTTGGCTGGAAAAGGCGGTGTCCTTATGGAGATGAAGCCTCCCAGGCAGCAGCCCTCTGAGAGAATGTGTGGAAAATGTTTTTCTTTCTCTTTTTTTTTTTTTTTTTAGACCTTTAAAGGTGTCAGCCTCTCAGTTAATCTTTTCTAGATCCTAAGGAAAGACCTGGCTGCATTAATGGAGATTCTGTACAGATGCAAATTTCCCCCCCACAGAAGACAGCTTTGCAAAGTTCCTTTTATCTGTGAGGCCGATGGCAGCCGTCTCAAAATACGTCAAAGCAATGTATTTTGGGGTGAAATATTTCTAACTGCCTTCATTATCCAACCCTTTACCAAAGTTTCTCAATTCCTGCCAAAAATCAATACAAATAGTGAGGCAGGTGCCTCCCTATCCATCCCTGCAAGGAATAAATTATGGTTTCTTAGAGGTAAGTGGGCGAAGTAGTTGAATGAAGGATCAAGGAGTGAGCTCCGAATCATGGTAGCAGAAACTGTAATGTCAAGAATATACCCATCTCATAGGATACATCATCACCTTTTCCAAATGTGTTCAGGGAATGCTATTTTATTTCACTTTTCAACAATTTTATGAAATATGTGGAAGAAGTCACCCCCAACCCATTTTGCAGATAAGCGCACGGGGCTTAGAGTGCTAAGTGACGTGTCAAGTTCTATCGGAACCTGGAGTGTAACTAATGTCTCCTGATTGCCCAGCATCTTTTCCACTGGACCTCACAATCCTGGATGTTCAAAGAGACTTTCAAGATCATCAACTCCAGCTTCTAACAAACACAAGAGTCCCCATCATGATACTGCCCCTGGAGGGAAAGAGAAATTACTGCTCATTCAACTCGGAAATAGTTTTAATTTTTAAAAAGTATTTCTTTAAAATAAGTATAGCTGTAAGGGCGGGCACAGTGGCTCACACCTATAATCCCAGCACTATGGGAGGCTGAGACAGGTTGATTGCTTGAGCTCAGGACTTTGAGACCAGCTAGGCTGAGTAAGAGCGAGACCTCTTCTATAAAAACAGCGGGGTGTTGTGGTGGGCACCTGTAGTCCCAGCTACTCGGAGGCTGAGATAATTGAGGTTGCTATGAGCTCTGACACCATGGCACTCTATCAAGGGCAACATACTAAGAGTCTGTCTAAATTAATAAATAAATGGATAGATAGATAGTTAAGTATAGATGTGTCACCTGAACTTTACTGCCTATTTCATGTAGAATCATAGAATTACAGGAACCTCAAAGGTTAAGGACTCCAATTATCCATGTAAGCCATGCCTGGGGGTGGTCCCTGCAGTGTATTATTTAAGGCCCCAGCCTCTGTACCCGCAGTAACCAGTGATGGTGAAGTTCACGACTCCCCAAAGGCCCATACTACTTACTGTTGCATAGCTGTACCTAAAAATTTCTTCTTCTACTAAGTTGAAATTAGCTTCTCTCTACCTGCTACCTTTAAACATCATTCTACTGCTTAGAATCAATAGAAGAGCCTGATCCCACTTGCTAGATGCAAATTTCAGGTACCATTATCGATTTAGTAATAGATAGGATCTCTGTTGAGTGTTCTTGCCTCCATAGTTATGCTGCCCGGTTGTCATTTTCTTAAACAACATGGTTTCAAGATCTCTTGCCAGGTTTAGTTGTTCTGCTCTGAACACAACCGGCAACAATTTACAAACCATGTGTCATAAGTTGTGTTAACTTTTTTTTTTTTTTTTAGGGATGCTCCTTTAGGCACACTTGTTATGAACTTAAAACTAAATCCCTGTGGATTGTTACAGACGCTGAGGTTTATTTTCATGTTTCTGATCTTCTGTGGTATAGTCATCTCAGGAGCTGATGGCCTGGCTTTCTATTACTTTCTCTAGAATGTCGACTTGGCAAACTCCGCTTACAATTCTAGGCTCTTGAGATATTTTTTGCATCCTGCTTTTGATCTTCCAATTTATTTGCTATTTCATTTGGCTTCATATCACCCACAAATTTTGGCAATTATGCTTTTTGTATCTTTATTCAGGATATTAATACAAAGATTAAAATGGATAAGGCTGCAGATAAACGTCTTCAAGTCACCGCTGGAGACCTTACCACCCATTTATTAATCAGAAACTTTGGTCACAGTTATTAAGTTAATTACAGATTCAGTTCATAAAACTATGATCCAGTCCGTATTTCTTTATTGTGTTACATGGGTACTTTAATAACTCTTTAAATATTTGAAGGCTCTTCCATCTCTTACAAGCGTACCCACTTCTAAGCAGCCACCTGTCGCATTTAGAATTTGCTCAGTCATTTGTTCATCCATTTACTTGCAGATTTCATCCATTTATCAAATCATAACAAACACTTTCTGTATATCAGACATTCCCTAGATGTTGGAACTGTGAAGCTCTGATACACTGCATTGCTCTTGTAAATGACCATGATAAGGGAGAGAAAGAATGAGGGACAGGGCAGTGAGTAAACTGCTCCCTCGGAAGACGACTCCCCAGGTGTGGAAGAGTTGGGTTCCCTAAGGGCTTGACTGTCAAGTTGTCCCTTGAAGAGAGCATAGGACTATTCCAGGTGGACAGGACAGTGGGAGCTAAATATGCAAAGATATTAAATGAGGAACTTGGCTGGGCTGTATAAAGCTCTTAGGTTGTATTGCAGGATATGCAACGAAACTAGTGAAAAATAAAACTTTTGGACCATTTCTTAAATAACTGAATGCTCTCTAATTCCACATCTGAAACTGCAGCTAGTATATACTTCATCCTGCCCACACAGTATACAACAGAGTAGAATGATACCTCACTTGGCTTGAATGCTATGAGGCTAATGAATTAATTGCCTGGTTATTCTTTTGAACTTTGGCTCTTAAGCCAGGTCCTCCAATCTCATATCAGCACAATTGATTTTAGGAACTGGAATGCAAACTTCTTTAATCTGTTCCTGGTAATATCAACTTGTTATATTTGAACAGACTGTGAACATCTTTTTTATTCTGGAGTCTATTGTTTTTCTCATTAGCCAGCCTTTCCAAACGGACACCATTGCATTTTGATAAGCAAGTTTTATGTCTGTTTATTTGCAACGCATGAAGGTCCTTGAGATTGTGTCTACATATGGTAGATACAATGTATATTTTTTCCTAAGTGTTCTGTTTTAAATAGAATCAAAGAAGGCTTTCAATCCCACTGGAAACTTCCATATATGTAGATTTCGGTTAAGTAATCAAAACTCTTGCTACAAATGTCCTAATAGTGATTAATCCACGTCAGGCCACAGTCCATACTAACGTCCCTAGTGATGTAGCAGATTTTCCCAGTCTTCTTACCATGACTTATTAATTGTGCGTGTTTATGCACAGTTCATTCATATTACCAGATTTATTAGGTTGGATTTGATCAAAATCCACACTCTCAGAAGGAGAAGTTTGGAGTGCAGAAGGTGTATTAAGAAGTGCAGTTGGGAAAAATACCTGCAACAAAGGAGGGAAACACAGTTGGGCAAAGGGAATGGAAGATATTTTTGCAGCTGCAGCAGAGGAGACTGGTGCTGAGATAGCCTTCAAAGTAAACAAGGAAACAAGGAGCGGATGACAGATCTTAGTACTCCCATATAGCCCAAGTCCTAGAATGGGGTGGCTTTGAATGAGGCAGATTCCTTCCACTGAGGCGGGTTCCTGGGGCTCAGCTGGGGATGTTCCGCAGCCAGTTCTCCTGGCATCTCAAGGAACATAAGCCCCTGGCCCAAAGGGGAATCCAGGCATTGCAAGGTGATATTCACTACACCAAAAAAGAAAACAAACAAAAAAAGCCATCGGAAATGGAGTGTCTTGGGCCCAATCTTGAATCTCTTTTGAAATTGTGTTCTGATTTTGGTGGTTCTCATGCCTTTCACACTTATTTTCCGTTTCCATTTTAGTTGTTTGCCAGTGATGCCACACGATTGTCAGCTGTTTGTGACTCATTCGCTTTCTTGCTGTAAGTCACAAGTACCTAATGAAAGGTGTAAATGAAAGAGAAGTGACCAGAACACAGATTTTCAGGCCAGGATGAGAGGGTGACAGCTTGGGCAGTGCAAAGAGGGTGGCTGTGGCAGGGGCAGTTAGCAACCCCTTTTATGTAGGAGGATGGTCTAATTCTACTGCTTGCCTGGAGTGTCTTGGTGAGTTAGGGTCTTTTCTTTGCCTTGAACTTGAACTTGTCAGGGGTGGGGCTAACTAGGTCTTTTGTCTTAGGAGGAGAGGAGGAAGGGAAGGGTTTGTGTGTGGCTGCTTTAGGCACCCCTAGCCCGTAACACTGACCTCAGCCTAATTCTGCAGCTAATGGGATGGCCCAGGGATTCCTTGACCACTGATGCAATTTGAAAGCCATCTTTCTGCCCCAAAGAGTTAGAAAACTAAAGAGGTAGAAACCTTGCAGCATCAGTTTCTAGTTCAGCAGCCACATGACAGGGGCTCAGGGAGGGGATGTTTCCACTGGTACAGCCCCCCCAGTGCACTTGAAGCGTGGGGTTCTCTGGAATTGGGGGAAGCTTAGAAAGAAACAACCCCCAAGTATAGGACAACATAAGCAAGAAAAACAATTATTTTTTCCCAAATCCTTTTTTCTTCGGTAGAATTAACACCCACATACCAATTTGAAAAGGTGGCAGGAGGCTTAGTCATAGGGCCCCTGACACATGCACCAAACTGTTGAAAATGTCTATGCTGGGAATCTTCGCCCCAATCTGTGTGGGCCTGGGTCTGCTTCCATGAGACATGTTTTCCAGCCTAATTTCTTTGTCCCTCTATGTGCCTGTGATTTCAACAGAAGATTGAGAGAGAATAAGAGAAAAAGAGAATAAAAATACAAATAAAATAAGCATCTCGGCGTCTATAACTGCTTGCAAAAATTTAAGCTTTATCTCTGAAGGCTCAAACCCCCCTCCCTCCCCTTCCAGAGGAACAGAGACTCTGTGTTGGACAAGTTCATTAACAAATTAATAGAATAATCAGCGGGGCTTTGTGTGCATTTTGGAGATAAAAAACTGGTAACAGCATTCTTTGACTCTTTAATGGGCTGATAAGCACCAAGTATCTGCTCTGTGGCTGAGCGAATCACACAGATAACAGGAAGCGAAATCAATCCAGAGTTCTGCTGAGGTCATTTACAGATGGAGCTGTAGGCAGCAGCATGAGGGCTCAGGCGTTTTGAGTGTAACAAAGAAATTGCTAAAAGGAAGGAGGGTGGGAGAAGCAGAAACTCTAAAACAGGTTGCACAGTGCCTGCGAGGTAAATTCCCCAAGGCCACAATCTGTGGGGATGTACCTGTTGCGTTACCTGGGAAGTTGGGGGGGGGTGATTTGGGGTTATGTTTGCTCTTCAATTGGTTTGACATCTGGTCTGAAATTTTGGAAAGCCAAAGGATTTTTCTTTCCCTGCCTTTCCTACCTCCTGTTTTAAATTAAGTGAATATGATTGCTTGTGAGAGTGAAGAATTAATAGCTCAGGTATTATGCAGGTAATTATTAGGCAGGTCTGCTTGGGCTACAAGAAGTACCCTGTCCTAGGTGGCCCATGGTAGGTACCTGCATGTGCCCGCTGCATTCTGACACAGTCATCTTGTGCCTGGCTACCCGCCCACCCACTCCCACCCACACAGGGGACTTTGCACACACTGGGGTGGAAGGCCGGACCAGCACATGCAAAGGGCTGGCATCGTCAGGCAATGGCGCAGACATTCATGCCTCCAAGTGCAGAAAGGTGTAGGAGCAATTCTGGTAGAAAAAGTGGAAACAGCAGGCATGTGGGATCAAGGAAGGACACTGGCCCCTTCCAGACAGTGTATGTGTCACAGAGTCCTGGTCACTGGGACATCGTTCAGCCAGCAGCTTCCATCAGCTCCATTTAGCAAAACTGGGGCCACATTTCTGAGTTATTAGTTAAAGTTTGTCAGTTAACCTGACAAGGAAGGTGATGGTGAGTGAGTAAAGTAGAACTTTAGTTCTTAATCTTTTAAAAAAATTGCTGGTTCAGCCTTAAGGTCTTCTGGTGACTAAGAACCAGAATGTTAGGTTTCTGTTCTGTTCACTCTTTCCATCAGTAGTTTCACTTTAGTGTCCGGAATGGCTAATCCCCCTCCACACAAGAAGTCCACGTTCCAGACAGAGGGAAATGGGAAGAACAAGGTAAAGGAGTTCCATCTCTTTAAGAACCCGTCCTGGTGACTGTACACATCCCATGAGTCTGAATTGAGGCCCAGGGCCAAAGGTACAAATGGACCCTGGATAACAATAAGCAGCCTCTGTGCCCCCACTCTCTCCAGGGCCAGGGAAATGTCTTTCTCCTAAATGAAGGAGTTCACAAAATAATGCAATTCCCCCAAAAGGAGAAAAAGTTAAAAAAGAGAGAGAGAGATAGGATTTACACTAAAGATAGGGAATCTGGATTAGATATGTTTAATACATTGATAAGCATCTGTCCACGCCTAATGGTATTTTTCTTGGATAGCTGAGCCATCATAGGAGTCATATGAAGGTCTTAACTATTTCTACCGTCCCTAAGAAAGGGCTGTATCAAAAACAAAAAAATTGTACTTCAACCAGGGCTTGTCTATGGAAATGCAGAGAATGAGCCACCCTGGCACTGCCCAGTGTGACCTGTCCTGTGTTCCTGCAGAAAGGGACCTGGATGCAAGGGGATGGGGGCCGAAGGTGGAAATGGGGAACACTGGTGTTGGACTGAAAAAGCATTAATTTAGGCAGAACTCTCAGAAGGGATGTGTCCCCGTCGCACTTACTGTTGTGTTCCTTCCAAGCAACCCCAGGGTGGGGAATCTAGCCATTCATTCACTTCTTCAGCCACTTGCTCCACCATCCCTCGTTCAGAATTTCCTTCCCCAGGAACCTGTCACGGATGAGGGTCTGGTGGAAACAGTAAAGATGCTGGGTGGAGGGTGGACAGGGATTTTATTCTAGATTTGGACTTCATTCTAAGCTTACGGGAAGACTTTATGGATTCTAAGCAAGGGTGTGGCGGACGTGAAAGACCTGTTGTCTCTGACTGTCACTCGGGGCTGGGGACACTGAGGCAGGATGGGAGAGGTGCGGTGCCAGGGAAGGTGGCGGGGGCTCGCGCCCCGCGGTGCAGGGCAGGGCATGGAGGGGTCCCCAGAAGCTAGGGAGGAATAGAGAGGTTGGAAACATCAGAACCCACTGATTTCCGTGTGGGGAGGGACTCCTGTGGCAGAGGCCTGGTGGGTGCATGGGATGGACAGTGCTGCGGGCCCTGAAGCACAGCAGGCATACGGGGGTCCTCTTGCCAGCTGGGGACCGGTCCTGGTGGAGGTGGTGGCAGTAATCTCAGCAAAGCCCGGAGCAGTCTTTCCTCTGCAACAGCCTGTGCTGGCAGCGCCACCTGCAGGCAGGTGTCGGGAGAGCTACCGGGTGCCGGTGGCAGGGCCAAGGTCAGGCCACTTTCAGCCCAGCCTCTATTCCCACCAAGCACACCTGGCCCTGTCCTTCCCTTACTTGCTGGTGCTCGGCTGCCAATTGCCAGATGATAGACAGGATTCCAACCGCCTCTGAAGAGAGAGCGGAACCATTAATAAAACATCAACACCGCAGGAATCCAAAGAAGCCAAAAAAAATAAAATAAAAATTAAGTAAGTCAGAGCTACAGCAAAATCGTGCTATTCTGTCCCCAGGGACGTTGACTATGGAAACTGGCTTTCAGACAGGCAGATGGAGAGGGTCTGAGAGGACTGAGAGGCCCCGGAGGAGTGAGCCCTGCTCCCGCCCTGGAGTGTGTGTGGGTGTGCGACTTCCTTCCAAACTAGAACACAGCTGCCAATGTCCTGCCATTTGCCGCTTCTCTTCCTCCCTCCCAGCTGGCTTTCCCGGCCAGCGTCAGCACAGCAAGGCATGTGTGGCAGCATCCCCGTGGTGCAGGGACTTCTCAGAGGGACACACTTCCTGCAGGGCGGTGTAATGAGGACGGCCAACCTGTGCGTCCGAAATGCCCCAGGGACGGACGGTGTGTTCTGACACCTCTCAGAAGATGTAGGTAAAGATCTGCTTTATTCATTCAGTGGCCTTGAAGGGGGCTTCTGTTGTGAACGGTATGAAGACAGCTGTGTGGCTCTATTTTTCAGGCTTTAATCTACGGCCTCCAGGAAGTTAGATATTCAGGAGTTAGGGGTGTTCATTCCTTACCAAAACAGGATGCAATGTTTTTTGAGCCTGCTTTTGCAAAATAACAGAAGGCTGTGGTAGGCTGGAAAGTACCACACCCCCCAAAACATATTCACCTCCTAATACCTGGAACCCAGGAATGTTAGATTATACAGAAAAAAAGATCTTCATATATGGATTGAATGAAGGATCTTTTGATAGGAACATTATTCAGGATTATCTGAGGGGCCCTAAATGGGACCACTTATATCCTTATAAGAGAGAGGTAAAGAGAGATTTGATGACCAGAAAGAGAGATTCAAAGATGCTAGTCTTGGCTTGGAGTCCATGGCTCAGTGATTAGGGCACCAGCCACATACCCTGAGGATGGCTGGTTGGAGTCTGGCTTGGACTTGCCAAAACATCAATGACAACTTCAATCCTCCCCCCACCCCAAAATAGCCAGGTGTTGTGGTGGGCGCCTGTAGTCCCAGCTACTTGGGAGGCTGGGGCAAGAGAATTGCTTAAGTTCAAGAATTTGAGGTTGCTGTGAGCTGTGATGCCACAGCAGTACAGAGGGCAACATAGTGAGACTCTGTCTCAAAAAAAAAAAAAAAATGCCAATTTTGAAGGCTGGAATGATGTGGGTACACATCCAGGAACCTCAGCAGTCAGCACAAGTCAAAAGTGGCAGAGGAAAGATTCTTTCCTACAGTCTTAGAAGACAGTGTAAAATCACTTGATATTGGCCCAGTGATTCTGATTTCAGACTTCTGGTCTCCAGAACTGCAGGAAAATTTCTGTTGTTTGAAGCCGTGAAGTTAGTTATAGCAGCAATTTGGCATAAAAGCCAGAGGAAATTAAAATACAAATATCAATTATGACCTTTTTCCAATTTAAAGAAAATTTTAGTTAATGAATCAAATTTTCTCTAATTTTTGTACTGTTCTTTTCAAAGCTTTAGCATATGCTAGAATTCACAGATGAATGATGAAATTGGACTCAATTTCATCAAGTATTTTCTAATATACCAGAAAAGCACTGTGACTGCTAGTTTTTTTTTTTTTTCCCCTACTGATACAAAGAAGACGATACCTCCAAATTATGGAGTTATTTTGAAGTTGAAATGAGATGAAGTGCTTGCATATAACTGTCCAGTGTGACATTGATTAAACTATCAGATTGGTTAATTGATGGAATAACCTACTCTCTCTTCTCTTTCCTTTTTCTCCCTCCCTCTCTCCTTTCTTTCTCCTACTGCTTTCTTCCTCTTTCTCTATACACTTTTCCATGGAAACATAGACGATCTGTAGAAAAGAATCCTATTCAGAGGTAAATACTCCAAAACAGTAGGACCCCCATAGGGTCACCTCCTTAAGTTGAGCTAATTTTTAAAGACCAGACATGTACCGCTTGTGGGCTATATTCCACCACGTTCCTTATGTGGACTACCTCTGTATGTTGACCAATTTTGTTAGAGTCTCCTAGGTGGTCAACTTACAGAGGTTCCACTGTAATTGTGTCCTATATCTGAATAACACTTAAGAGTTTACTGGGCCAGGCGTGGTGGCTCACACCTGTAATTCTAGCACTCTGGGAAGCCAAGGCAGGTGGATTGTTTGAGCTCAAGAGTTCAAAATCAGCTTGAGCAAGAGTGAGACCCCATTTCTACTAAAAATAGAAAAATTAGCCAGATGTCTCGGTGGGTCCATCCAGTCCCAGCTCCTCGGGAGGCCAGAAGAATTGCTTGAGCCCAAGAGTTTGAAGTTGATGTGAGTGATGATGATGCCATGACACTCTACTCAGGACAGTAGAGTGAGACTCTGTCTAAAAAAATAAAAAAAAAGAGTTTACTGAGAACCTTCATATTTGTGATCATATTTAATTCCCACACCATCCCTGTGGACACACGTCACTGGCATCCTCATCCTTATTTGGCAGAGTAAGGCCAAATATTGAAGAAAGCAAGAATCTGTCTCAGTGGTGAAAGTTAGGAGGTTTACTCAGGTTTTCATGGATATAAAGAAGGAGGCAGAATTCAAACACGGAGCTTTAGGAATATATGGATGGAAGGCTGAAAAGGCTTTCTTGCCACCTAATTAAGCAACAACTAAGGAGGTGCTTTCCATACATCCAGACCTGGAATTGAATCCTGGCCTGGCCTCTTAGGAGCTCTGCGACTTTAGACAGTTGCTTTACCTCTGTGAAACCTTCCTCATCTATCAAACTGGCACAAACAGCACATACTTTATGAGTTTGAGTAAATAATCAATAGAATAAGTTTGTAGGAAATGCTTAGTCTGTATCTGGTGTCAAGAGTCCTTTCAAAAGCATTTGGCTTTTGTTTTGATTTTATTTTTATTTTTAACTCCTATCTAGATCTGAAGAGATTCAATCTCACTCTTAGCATCTGACCTTTTTATTGTATTGCTTTCAACCACTTGTATTTAAGTTTCCTTTTTTCCTGTTTATCAGAAGTTAAGTTACAATCCCAGCCAATTGTCACTTAAAGGATGAAATTTGTTACTTATATCTACAAGGACACTTATTGCAATAGCTACACCATATTGAAGCTAGGGCACTATAAACAACCCGGCCAGATTGAGAGGGTTTTTTCAGGCACATGCTTCTTCACCATAGCTGTACATTTATCTGGGGTCCTCCCAGAGTTCGGCTGGATGAGGGACAATACTTGAGTGATCTGAGATTGAGGCAAACTGCAGACCTTCAAGCTCTGATCTCAGTACCCCTAGTGGGCTCCACTTTGAGCAATGCTTGTTTGAGGTACAGCTGGGAGGCTGGTACTCAAGATGGCTTTGGCCAATTATTCATCACTGAATATGTGACGCGATCACTCTCCCACTTTCCAAGCATGTGGCAATGAGGCAGTTAGCTATTGGCTGGGCTTTAGTTAGCAAGCAAGGTTTGGCCTGGGCTGTGGCTACTATTCCATTACAACAATAATTATGATGTTAGGGAAAGACTAAAGCTTAAAGCGTTCAACAAACAGTACAGTCTAGGTGAAGAACTGAGCCCTCTCCTTTCCCATTGGCAGAAAATTCCTTCTAGCAATTTAGCTTAACAACAAGAAACCATTTAGGATTTCACTCTTCAGAAGGAAAGGGACGTGCCTTAGAATATCTGTGTGTGCACATGTGCGGTAAAACATTTGAAAGAGGGACTCCTACCTTGTTGAACATAGTAATTAGGTATTAGCTATTATCATTATTTCTTAAAGACCCCTCTGCCACTGTGAGACATTGGCTCATTCTTTAAATGAAATGGGACTGTGATTCTTATAATTCTGCTCCTCCGTTCTAGAGCTGTGCGCATTTCCTGGAAGAAGTTTCTAGTGTGAAGAAGGATAAAGCTAGCTGCCCTAAGAGGTGATGAACTTGCCCCAGGAAGGACCTGGGGGAGTGAATTTGTTAAACATGGGTTATTGTCTATTACGAATTAGGCTGGGGTGAGGGTATTGCATGGCACATCTGTAGGTCTATGTTTATACTCCAAAGTTCTAGCATCCCTGTCTTTGGTCAATTTCAGTTGTTATTAATTTGGCCCGGTGAAGTGTCTATTTGGAGAAGGTGGACCTCTGGGTCTGGTAAGCTGAGTGCAGGCAGGCTTTCTGAGACAAGTTTCACGTGAGGTGAGGATGTTTGGAGTGAAGGTTGGGATACTTTGGAAGAAGGTAAGAGGGACTTTGTCTTTCTGCCCTGAGAAAGACCTTTATCTCTTCTTCGTGGTGTTGCCAAGGGAACCACTTGAGACTCCATTTTCTGCTGTCTGGTAGCTCTTTCTGTTGGGGAGACTCAAGCTGTTCAAAGCCAGCCTGGCAGCCTCCTTGGTTCCCGAGTTCCTGACATTTCTGATGCCCGCCTCTGGCTCTAACACACGGCCATGTTCATGGCAGCATGCAGAGCTACAAGAAAAACCTAAATTTAAATGTTAAAAAGCTTTTGTTCATTACTGGTGGCATTTCCCCCCCCCCCCATTTGTCACTTGGAGCAGAGCTGTGACTCTTTTAATATCAAACAAATAATAAGCTCCCTCTAAAGTGATTTTTCTGACAAGGAGCTCAATATATTAAACTTTATCTATATTTTAATAGCCAATTTCACACCAAACTGCCTTCTTAATAATGTATTTACCACCTGGGGATATTATTCCAACCCATCTGGAAAGAATTGGAAATTAACTGTCCCTAAACTGAGCTTGTGTGCTTCACACTGGCTGCAGAAAACAGCGGTGTCATTCCTAGGGAGGGGGCCTGGGACAAAGGGGGCCTTGCCACCTGGGGAGGGTGAGTTCTGGAAGAGAAATGATAGTGAGTTTAGAGACATGAATTCCTTCTCCAGAGGCAAAGCTCATCCTCATCATGAGCCGAGGAAGCTCCTGCCAGACAGGGCAGGGCTTCTGGGAGCAGGAGCTACCCGGTAGCATTTTAGAGAAATAAGGACTTCCCTTGCCACCAGCTAGCAACTGGCTGACCTTGCACAGATTTCTTATCATCTGACTTTAGTTTTCCTTATCTCTAGCTAGATGACTTCAGAGGTCCTTTGCACAGATAAAATTTGTATGGGCATTGACGATTTAGGGTTTGTTTTAGCACATTTGGGCTGTTATAACAAAATACCATAAACTCGGGGGCTTATAAACAGCAAAAACTTACTTCACACACTTCTGGAGGCTGGGAAGTATATGATCTAGGCATTGGCAGATTGAATGTCTGGTGAGAGACTGTTTCTAGTTCATAGAAAGGTGTTTTCCTTTGTCTTTTTTTTGAGACAGAGTCTCACTATGTCACCCTTAGTTGAGTGTCATGGCTTCATAGCTCATAGCAACCTCCAATTCTTAGGCTTAAGCAATTCTCTTGCCTCAGCCTCCTAAGTAGCTGGGACAGGCACCTGCCACGACGCCCAGCTATTTTTTTTTCTATTGTAGTTGTCATTGTTGTTTAGCAGGCCCAGGCCATGTTCGAACCCACCAGCCTCGATGCATGTGGCCAGCGCCGTAACCACTGTGTTACAGCTGCCGAGCCAGAAAGGTATTTGTTTTATTTTATTTTATTTTATTTTATTTTATTTTATTTTATTTTATTTTATTATCTTTATCATTAAATCATAGCTGTGTACAATAGTGCAATCAAGGGGTACAATGTGCTGGTTTCATATACAATCTGAACTATTTTCATC
>CAUYRH010136002.1:0-38457 GCA_963574655.1 Perodicticus potto | reverse complement strand
GCTATGGAATTATTGGCTAAAAAAGTTATTAAATTAAGTCTTATTTTATATGTTAATGCCAGACAGGAAGAAAACAACCTGCTGTAGCATAATAAGGATTCACACATATGTTCATATAAATTTTTATCCGGTTCAGAAACTATAACTTAGACATAAGAGAGATCCAGTTTGTCTCCCTAGTCTCTATTAAAAAAGATTTACCAAACAGTTTAATAAACAAAAAAGATTACATAGCATCCTTTCAACCTTTCTTAAAACTTCAGATGCCACTTTGGTATGATTCATTTGCTTACCATTAATAACCAGATTACAAACGATTATTGGTCGTTACTTTAAGCAGGACCTGACTATTTAATAAGCACTAGTGTATACTGTTATATGGATGTTAAAGTAATCATGCTATATTTACTTGCCAGATATCACTTTTTTTCAGTTCTAGGATTTCTATTTTTCTTTTCTTTTTTTTTTATTAAGTCAAATACATATAGATCATGAATACATTCATGCATATGTGGGGTACAATGTGCTGATTTTTTTTTAAATACGATCTGACATGGTTAGATCAAGCCAATCAACATAGCTTTCACTTCATTTACTTGATTATTGTACCAAAACATCTATGTTCTACACTTGACAGATTTGACTTGTACGCTTGTCATATGCTCCATAGGTGTGGTCCCACCTTTTACCCTCCCTCTGTCAAACAGATTTCTATTTTTCAAATAATCCCTACTTTGCTGAAATTTCCATCTTTTCATTTATTACACATATATTTTCTTTTAGGTCATTGAGCATGGTTTTGCTCACCACATCATCACTGTTGCTCTGTACTGATAGTCTTTTCTCTTAAGAATGGTTCATGTGGACCCATTTATGTACACGACCATGATTTATTTTAAAAAAAAAAGAAAAGAATAAAATAAAATAAGTACTCATCTTAAAAAAAAAAAAAAGAATGGTTCATCCTATACATTCTAATGTCATATTTTGAGGACTCTGTATTCTGTTAAGTTTCTCTGAAAAGTGTTTATTTCAGTAAATTAACTCAGTTGGTCTCAAACTGCATTGTCAGTTAGGCATCAACTAAAATTTCAGTTTGGATTACTCATTCTTAGCTAGACTGCTTCTAGTTTTCTTGCACATGTGTGGGTCAGGAGTCAGCCAGAGGTTTGAGCAGAGTTCACGCATATACTGTAGTCCCTTCTTACACACGCTTTCAATTTCCACGGCATCAGTTACCTGCAGTCATCTGTGGTCCAAAAATATTACATAGAAAATTCTAGAAATAAACAATTCCTAAGTTTTAACTTGCATGTCATTCTGAGTACCTGATGAAATCTTGGACCATCCTACTGTGGCCTGCCCAGGGCATAACTCGTCCTTCTGTGCAGCGTATTCCCACGGTACACGCTCCATACTCCATGCCCATTAATCGTGGACATCATCTGCTCCTGGCATTCAATCATCACATTGTCATGGCTGAATGATCCAGGATCACTGGAAGCAGATGATCCTCCTCCTCACGTATTATTAAAAGATCAATAGTAGCCAATGCTATGTTGCAATGTCTGCATCATTCACCTCATTTTATCTTATCACATAGGCATTTTATCATTGCATACCATCACAAGAGGAGGAAGGGTAAATACAGTATAATAAGCCATTGTGAGGGAGACCACATTCACATAAATTTTATTACACTATGTTGTTATAGTTATTCTATTTAATTATCATTAATCTCTTACTTCGCCTAATTTATAATTAAATAGTTATAAATTAAACTTTATCATAGGTATGTATGTATAGGAAAAAACAGTGCATGCAGGGTTCAGTACTATCTGTGGTTTCGGGCCTCCACTGGGGTTCTGGAATGTGCACTCTGCAGATAAAGGGGGACTACTGTACAGAGTATGAAGGATAAATCTTCTTTGGCTTTCTCCTTTCTGGGAGTTCCCCCTTTATCTTCAAGCAGCTCTGGTTGTCCCAACCTCTGTCCCCTTGTTTTCTAGGCCAGAAAGACAACAGGCTTTCTGGTGGAGTTTTAACCACTTAATGCGGGGCCAACTGTGATGTGCCTTTAGATTAAAAGCCGAGAAAGTGGTACATTTATCCCTTGCCATTC
This sequence comes from Perodicticus potto, assembly GCA_963574655.1. NCBI lineage: Eukaryota > Metazoa > Chordata > Mammalia > Primates > Lorisidae > Perodicticus > Perodicticus potto. The sequence continues at coordinate 36,335 of CAUYRH010136002.1, read as the reverse complement.
CTTTCTTTCAGTGTCACCTCCCCTCCCAGATCTCCCTGTTTTTGTTCATTTTCCAATGCCTTGTGGCATTTCAATATTTTTTATCCTGTCCAGAGTTTATAGTTATTTCATGCAAAAGGATCAGCCTAGTAGCTTCTTTGGCTATGTTGGAAGTGGAATGCATTTTTATTTTTAAACAAATATGCACTTTGAACTTTTTATCTATTTCAATAGCTTTCCCTCTAATGGAGTGGAATTTTATTTTCCAAAGACGTTTTGTCCCCTAGTTTTAACATTTCCTTTCCTTTCAACTTCCTCTTTTTTCTGAGGCTGTAACAAAGCATTTTGAGTTTGCTTTTCTTTTGTTTGTTGGTGATATCTTTGAACTATAACAAAGCATTCATGGAGGAAACTGGATTTAGCTTGGTGTCCAGTAAGAATTCAGAGAAGGCGCCTCCTGGATCAAATACTAATTTTCAGTAATCAGCGCCTCCTGGATTAAACACTCATTTTCTTTGGTCTATAAAATCTGTGGGTTTTGAAAAATAAAATCGCAAAAGCATTATTACATAACAGTGAAGATACAGAGTTAAGAATCTACTCCAAGCTGAGCAGAATTTGCCCACTATGTAGCCTCGGCTGCTGACCACAAGGATTAGGAGACAAGGTCAGACGGAAATTACCCCCTGGAGCTGAAACTACTCAAAATACATAATGGATCTGCTGAAGTAACTCTCCTTAGTGGATGGGTTTGAAATGTGTCCCTGGTGAGACTAGAGTCTGCAGTTTGATCTAATTAAGAAAACTAAAATGTCCTCAAGGGTGATAAGCTATTCAATTGCATCATAACGAATCTGAAACAATTGTTGTATTGTCATAAAAATTGGAGGGGTGGTCTGAAGTATGTCTAGAAAAAAACAGAATGGAAAAAACAGATTGTGAGATTTCATTTAGCACTGCCAAAGAGGCAGCAATATTTTATCTATTAGAAAGTTAGAAATATTCTCCATGACTATCTACTTTATTTTCTTTTGACTCAATGCTCTTTTTTTTATTATTATTATTGTCAAGTACTTCAATGTTCTTGGTACCTGGATAGAAGACAGACAGGGATATTTATTCCTTTGAAAAGTAACACTTTACACAGGGAATAAATAACATCTGATTTGGCTACCTCTTTTATGCAGTAAGGCCACATGCTCATGCATAGACAGCATGCATTTTCAACAGGGACCATACCACTCCTAAGAGGGGGGAAAATAGGTTTTGGGGGGCAAAAATTTTCCTCTTTTCAATATAAAGCATAGATAGAAATACTGTGTATAAACTTATATGCAGTATATCTGTGGTATTAAATTATCAAGGAGAAATAATTAGGAAAACATTTCCAAAAAGTTTCCTTTTGTTGGTGATAGGCATGATGAAAAAAAGGTTAAGAAACATATAAACAGGTTTGGCGCCTGTGGCTCAAGCAGCTAAGGCACCAGCCACATACACCTGAGCTGGTGGGTTTGAATCCAGCCCGGGCCCACCAAACTACAATGATGGCTGCAACCAAAAAATAGCTGGGTGTTGTGGCAGGTGCCTGTTATCCCAGCTACTTGGGAGGTGCAGGCAGGAGAATCACTTGAGCCCAGGAGTTGGAGGTTGCTGTGAGCTGTGATGCTACAGCACTCTACCCAGGGTGACAGCTTGAGGCTCTGTCTCAGAAAAAAAAAAAAACAACATATAAACACACATACATGTACAATATACACAGTGTCCATAAAGTTCATGTGCAATTTAAAATAGAGTGCAAATTGCACATGAACTTTATGGACACCCTGTATATAAGCATATATATTAGGTATAGACATATTTGTAAACATACCATAGATAGATACAGCTTTTATAGCTATATTTATATCCATTTGGGGTTTTCTGTCAGTCTGTCAATTCAATATCATGATCACCTTAAAAAGCTGTGTCCTAACTTAGATCTGGTAATTCCCCACTGCACTCAGTGGATAAAATTACAAAATTCATCCCTAAGGCACATCCTAGGAAGATGTGTGTGCAATCTTATCTTACCAGCAACAGCAAGGGGTAGTCAGTGTTATGCATTTTTGTCATTGGGGCTAGGGTTGGGTCCTGCCAGGCATAATACTCTGACACGGTGCTGTGGACTGAATTGTGTTTCCCAAAATTCCTATGTAGAAGCCTCAGTCACCAATGTGATAGTATTTGGAGATAGGGCCTTTGGGAGATAATGAGAGTTAGAAGAGGTCTTGAGGGTGGGGCCCTAATGACAAGATTAGTACACTTATAGGAAGAGACAATAGAGGGCTTGCTTTCTCTCTCCACTTTTGAAGATACAGCAAAAAAGCAGCCACCTGCAGGCCCAGAAGAGAGCCCTTAGCAAAAATGGCAAGGCTGGCACACTGGTCTTAGATTTCCAGCCTTCAGAACTATGAGAAAGCTGCTCAATCTGTGGTATTTTGTTACAGCAGCCCAAGATGACTAAGACACCTTCCACTATACCAACAGGTCATGTGCAGCCTCTAGGGTAGGCAGATGTAGAACCTTCTCTTTCTTTTTTTAAATGTATAAACTGGGACTTTACTTTAGAATCTTTTCAATGGCCCTGAAACTCTTGCATTCAGGTTAAGCCAATATTCAGACTTTTTTTTTCTGGTTCCCTAATGTCCCAGCCCTGCCTTCTCAGGTACCTTTCTTCATTCCCTATCAGCTGTGGGCTCTTGCCCTGGGCCCTGGCTCCCATCCAGGTAGCTCTCTGAAGTAATGGGTTAAAATGACTAATAATAACCCATTCTTCTCTCCTATCCTAGCACCTCAGCTTTAGCCAAGCTTGCCAGCTTCAGTCTCTGCATGCTGTCAACTCCTTGCCCTATACTATCCTTTTCTTGTGGAATGTCTCTTCTACCATTTTCATCTGAAAAAAGACCAACAGACTACCTATATCCACTCAACACAGCCTCTTCCTGAAAGCCTTCCTAAATCTCACTGTAGAAACAGCACCTCTCCACTGCATGACTACCCTCACGTTGCTCCTACTTTACCTGTTGCATTTACTATATTTTGATCACATTACAGATGGCTGTGTAAGGGTCTTCTCTCTTCTCTAGAAGAGGTTTCTTCTGGTGATGTTATTTTTAAAAATCCAGAGTACCTAACACAATAGTTGGAATTAGTAAACAGCTGTGGATTAAAACTAAAGTGTCACCTCTTCTGAACAAGTAACAAACATTTACTGAGCACCCACCATATGTGAGGCTTTTGCTTCCAGGGGAATAAAAGGATGATAAATAAGACATAATTCTTTCCCTCAAGGGGCTTAGAATTCAAGTCCATAGCTTTATAAGTTAACAGGAATCAGAGGCTTAAAGTGACAGCTATAATGAAATTCAGGCATCCCTGGTCCCTCAAATACCTCTGGTCAGCCCAGGTGATAACACAGCTCATTAAACTGTCCTCAGAGCAAATGTCCACTCTATACATTCCTTACTGTAGAAGGAAAGTGGCTAAAAATGGTGAATATTCTAGATTTAATGTTTTCTTTGTTTCCCTCTTGGTTTCTAAACAACATGCTAAAGATGATTTCTAAGCTTTTAGAGATTCTGATGTGGCATGGAGTATGGAAACAGGCCCACGTGAGTACCCCAGGGTCCCATCAGTCAGGTGTCTTCTAAGTGATAACATTCACTTGATCTTGCCATTACTATTAGCCTGCCTCCCGCAACCCTGGCAAAGGATTTGTTTTTCTTGCTGAATTCCCACAGAAGAGTGCCTAAGGGTGCTGTCCTAAAAGAAAAGACTGACAGGTTTCTTGTTACACAAATGGAGCTTGCAGGCCTTAAGCAGCTGAGGATTCAGTATGGTATAAACATAAATTCCCCTGGACAGATGACTTCTTTGTGTGTCCTCACAGATGCAAACATATCTCCAGTATCTGCATTAATATGGCCTCTGTTCAAAGCAAGAATTAAAATTTTTTTTTTCTTTCTAATCCAGCATGATTAATTACAAATCTGGATTAAGCCTCTTTTTCTTATTTTAATTTTATTAACAGAATTTTATCCAACTTGAAGTTGAAATCCTCATTTGTATTAGAGAGCATCTAACTATAGCCCATTTGAATTCTGAACTGGACTATAAGAAAATAAATGCTTTACTTTTAGACACACAGAGCTTTGGTGACCAGAAGTCAAAGGGTATGGGTTCTACTGCCATCCAACAAATGAGAGTCTGGAACATAACATGGAACTTTACCCTGGAGTCAGTTATCCCTGGCATTATATACAAAGTTGGGTATGTATGCATAGGTATACATTGTATTAGTTTCCCACTGTTGCTGTGACAAATTACCATAATTACAGTGGCTTAAACAACACAAATTTATTATTTTACAGCTGTGAAGGTCAAAAGTCTTAAATGGGTCTTACTGGGCTAAAATCAAAGCATGGGAAGGGATGGTTCCTTTCCTTTCTAGAGGAGAATCTGTTTCCTTGCCTTCTCCAGCTTCCAGAGGCTGCCTATATTCCTTGACTTACAGGTCCTTTCTATTTTCAAAGCTAGCAATGGCCAGGCAAGTTGTCTTTACCTTACATCACTCTGCCGCTGACTTTTCTGCTTCTTTCTGGAATATTTAGGGGCCCTTGTGATTACATTGAACCTACATGGATGATTTAAAACAATCTCTATATTTTAACGTCAGCTTATGAATAAGCTCTATTTCATCCGTAATCAGAATTCCTCTTTGCCATGTAATGTAACATATTCAGAGGTTTTGGAGATTAGAGTGTGACATCCTTGGCGGGCCATTACTCTGCCTACCACATGCATCTTCCTGGGGGTAAGGGTTACAAGGCTGTCAACAGATTCTCATGGGGGAATTAAAAAACCTTTGGATTCAATGTTAAAAGGCTCCCTGAAGCTCTAACATGGCTTGATTCTAGAAATGTTATTGACCAGCTATGTGCTCCAAGGCAAAGGACTTAGGCTCATCCACTGGGCTTCAACTTTATTAGGAATGAGCAACAGAGAGGGTCACAAGAGCAATAAGAGAGTTAGTTTAATTTTTTATATAACCTACTTAACAAATGAAAAAGATAAGAAGATAGGGACCAGATAAGATCTATGAAAAGACTGATAATTACTAAAGTACAGGATAAAGTACACTTTATATTTCCTTTAGCATTAAAATGATCATGAACATCAAAAGATTCTGTATAAATGGTATTGAAAGAATAAAAGTAACTCCATCTTGTAAGAAGCCGCCATCTTAGAATTCCTTTGTTCCCGAGAATAGCCCTCCATCTCAGAGCTCCTTTGTTCTCATTCCTAGCCTATCAGGGCTAAGCAAGGCACTCTCCCCATCACGTGACCCAAGCCGAGATTAACTATTCCACGTAGGCCTAACCAATAAGCACCAAGGAGCATTTAAAATAACCAATCGTACTCCCCATACTCCAGAAGTCCCTCACCCCCCCAATCACCACAATAACCCCCCACCCTGCAACTCAGAGATGGGACCCTCAGAATACTCCCGCTGCGTTGGGTACTCTGTGGGCCCTGGCTTGAGCTTGAATAAAGGCTCTTATGGTTTTGCATCGAGTACGTCTCCCTGGTGGTCTCTGGGGATTATGTGGGCACAACAGGTATCACTTGAAGGACCTCCTTGACTTATCATTTCCAGCAGAGAAGGATGGATCTGATGGGGAGGATAGCCAGAAAGTCAAGGGACTGCCAGGCAGATCCTCTTATGAATTAGGGGTTCTCTTTATGAGCTAATAGAAGGGGAAGACTGATGCAAAGCCTGTCAAGCAGGGAGACTCATCTCCATACATAGTCTTGTTTAATGAGTAACCTCAGGGGATAGGAGAGTGTCAGAAGACAAGCCTAATTATTGTGGCATTTTATTGCATTGAAGACGTTAATGAATCCCAGCCTTGAGACTTTTATTTACCTTTAAATATGTATTTAAAATACTTCTCCATGCTAAATACTCCACTGAGTTTAGTCTAATCTTTCCCTTTCCATGCACACCCAACAAAATATTCTCATCCTTCAGTACAGCACTTCTAAACTCTTGTTCTCAGAACCCCTTGATGTGATTAAGAATTATTGAAGACCCCAAGGAACGTTTGTTCATATAAATTATATCTATTGATCTTTCCCATGTTGGAAGTTAAAATAGAAAATTAAAAAAATACTTATTAATTGATTAAAATAAAAATCTATTTTAACATAAGGAACACATTTGTAATGTAAACCAAAATAAAATCCTAAGTCCATCATGCTCACTGGATCCCCTCCTGGCTAAACCTTAAAACTCAGTTTCCAGCCTTGAAGGGAAGAAAGATCAGGCACACCTCATTAAACCCTCCTCTCTTTTGGAGTTTAGATACAACAATTGTTCAGCATTAATGTTAAAACAAAGACTGTAAAACTGACACAATAGACTCTTTGTGGCAATAAGTACTAAATTATTAACAGGACCTAAGGCCATTCAAGCAAAGGTTAAAACACCTGCAGGCCATTGATTTGCTTAACAGATTCCTTGAGTCAGTGTATTGTGGCTTGTCTCTGATTGACAGACTTTCTTAACTTAAAATATTCTAAGCTTTTAGATAAAACTATTTCTTTAACAGATTACAAATCAAAAAGAAAATCTCTGAACCCACTTATACCCTGGAAACCCCTGCCCACTTGGAGATATTCCACCTTTTAGGGCCAAACTAATGTATACCCTCCATATACTGATATATGATTTTACTTGCAATTCTTATCTCCCTAAAATGTATAAAATCAACCTGTAAACCAACTCCCTCAAGACCACATGCTGAAGGCTTCTTGGATATGGCTCCCAGGTCCATTGGTCACTCATACTCAGTTTGGAATAAATGGCTTTAAATTATTTTACATAGTTTGGGGTTTTTTCCCTATTAGCAATAAAGTTTACCTATCTGTTCCAAAGTAAACAAATAAAAATTAGTGGAAAGAGTGGCATCGCTTTAGATTTTTAAAAATCTCTTTAATGTCTGCCTTAATAGAAGCAGCTGGATTTTATATCTGCTTTTGCCTTCCTTTTCTCATGACAGCACACAGAAAACGCCATTGTACATGTCTATTTGTGATAGAATGAGAGTGAAGAGGGTAACTAACATCTTAGTATCATTGTAAAAATAGTTTTGACATCATGCCCCCCCTGAATAGTCTGCAGTACTCTGAGGGGTCTCTAGCTCACACGTTGAGAGCTGTTGTTCTTGTGTGTTTCTCACCAGGAAGTTAGTACTATATGTATGGAGCCCTGTTAAATGACAAACTTACTGACTCCATAGAATAGGTACTAGGGCTGGAGTCAAAGAAAATCTGTCTTAAAAAGTGAAGTTTTATTCCATGATTCCGTATTACCATTGTAAATGAACTTAAACTTTAAAATGGTAAGAAGCAAGGATAGTTTGGGGGGTCCCAGTTTCCTGGGCAGCCCCTGACAGGCTGGTTGATATAGATTGAATATTTGGCTCCTCCAAATCTCATGTTGAAATTTGATCCCAAGTGTTGGAGGTGAGGCTCAGTGGGAGGTGTTTGAGGCAGATCCCTCAAGAATGGCTGGCGTGGGGTTGGGGGGTTGGGGAGCTCTCTGTTAGTTCTGAGAGCTGGCTATTCGAAACAGCCTGGCACCACCGCCTCCCTCTCCTGGTCTCTCTCTCACCAAATGGCATACCTGTTCCCCCTTAACCTTTTCTGCCTTGATTAGAAACTTCCTGAAGACCTCTCCCAAAGCAGATGTTGGCATCAAGTTTGGACAGCCTGCAGAACTACAAGCCAAATAAACCTCTTATCTTTATAAATTACCCAGCTTCAGGTAGGTATTCCTTTATAGCAAGGAAAAACACATGGAGTAACACATTGGTCTACCTCTTTTCTCTAAGATTCCTTCTACATAAGTCTGGTCTACTTTTTTATTTTTATTTATTTATTTTTTTTTTGAGACAGAGCCTCGAGCTGTCACCCTGGATAGAGTCCTGTGGCATCACAGCTCACAGCAACCTCCCATTCCTGGGCTCAAGCAAGTCTCCTGCCTCCGCCTCCCAAGTAGCTGGGACTACAGGACCCCGCCACAACGCCCGGCCATTTCTTGGTTGCAGCCATCATTGTTGTTTGGCGGGTCCAGGCTGGATTCGAACCCACCAGCTCAGGTGTACGTGGCTGGTGCCTTAGCCCATTGAGCCACAGGCGCCGAGCCTGGTCTACTTTTTTAATCCTTCATTTTATTCTAAGAGTTTTCTAACTAGAAGAGTTGTTGAGCAGCTAATAACCAATGAACTAAGAATAAAAGTCAAATTTCTGTTTGAAGTCCTTTTTAATAAGTAAAACAGGTAGAGCTTTATTATGCTTTAAAGGAACAAAGACAAAGCATTTGATCAGTGTTCTCTTTGAATATTTCTTGGACTTGTCTCTCAATTACAGCAAGAATTTTTGGGGTTCGGGATATGCCACCTTAAAACATGACTGTAGGAGGCCAGAAATGCTACCTCAAATTATATTTCTTTGGTATATTCTGAGCTGGTCATTCTGAGAAAATGTAAGACACAGGAGTAGCTCGGAAAAGCTGCCCTTTAATTTCCTAAGAGACTGTTTATGTACATAACAAGGCAATCTTCATTCACCATACATTTCCTTCCCTTGCCTGGCTATCACTCATCCATCTTCCCCTAGAAGTCCCAAGCCTGTATTCCTTTCTGTAGCTCACGATGCTATGGAAGCAGCAATCATCCAACCCTTCCTAAACTCGCATATTTTGTGGGACTCCCATGTGTAGGTATGTAATTAAACGTGGTTTTTCTCCTGTTAATCAATTTTATGTCAATTTAATTCATAACCTAGCCAAAGAACCTAGAAGGGTGGAAGGAAGCCATTGTGCCTAAGACATAACATTCTTGACAAAAAACACTGGCCTTAAATGTCAATAGGGCCATGGTTGAGAAACCCAGTTATCAAGAATGACTTGAACTTGCATCTTAGAACATTAACATGTCCTTTTCTAAGGGCAGCATTTATTCTGCTTTCTTAAACAGAAATGTAATCACTTCTCCTTTAATCATGCATTTTAAGGAATTTTTAGAATCCTAACATTATTATCTTAATAAGAATAAAAACGGTTGAGTGAATTATAAGCACAGTTCAATAGATATAACATGAAAACAGGATGCTATAGTTATTTGGGAAACGATGGGTTAATCTAAACTTTAACAAGTTAGAAGTAACCCAAATAGGGCTTGTTGTTGTTGCAGGAATCATTATTGGGGGTTAAATGTCTAGAAGACATTGCAAACCTCAAAAGGTGATACATAACACATGGCATTTTGGGAACAGGGACTCCTTTCTTTAGGGAATTCTTTGGATGGGAGTATTTTGAGGAACACATTGAGAGAAATTCTGTCTTTTTAAGACAAGGGAAGTCACTTCGGAATTGTATATGCTAAGTGGAAACCCAATAAATTTTATTTTTTCTTGCTATTTTCTTCAATTTAGAAAATATTTCTTTTGTTTAAAAGAAATCAAAATGAAATTACTATTATTTTATGCCAATGTTCACTGCTGACCACACAGAATGACCCTTTTTGAAGCAAATTAAAGCTTTGGTGACCCCATGATTAAGAGACCACAGCTTTAGAGCTGGGAAATTTTCAATCAAGTTAACAATAGCAATTAGTATACTCCTTTTCAAAGTCTTCCAAAGCTAAGAATATTTATCATATCGTGTAACTATAGACATAATTGTTCAGATGGAGATGAATCAAGAATAGATGTTCTGCTGAAAGGAGAAGAAAGAGGAGGCCATAGGCCTCTAATTGAGCACTCCAGAAAAACTAGAATATGGCCTGATTATTGCCAATTACAGACTGGAATTAAAATTTATCATCGACAATTATGGGACAGAATTACTGTTCTGAGCTGTAAGTTCCAATTACTAAGACACAGTTAATCAAGATAGAAAGCCTGAAATGGCTCCCTAGGAGGAAGGGGAAACAGGCAGGGAAGAGGAGGGGAAACTCTACTCCTTGTTGGCTCCCATCAAGGCATTGTCATGTTGCAGGTCATGTAAATTCACAGTTAACAAAAAAGTACTCGCGGCCCACGTGCCAAATGTTTAAAAATTAAAAAAAAGAATTGCTGCCATGGCAACACCTATCTGCAAATACCATAATATGTTTTATATGTGAGTTAATAAGGGTTTTCTTGTTGTGATCATTTGTGTAGCCTTCACTTAATTATTTCACAGGCATGCCTGGCTGAAAGTGAATTATTCATTGTGGGAGAAAAGAGCTCAGTGGTTCAGTAAATACAGATCAGGCTTAATGATTGGGTAGAGAATCTTGACTTCAAAGTTTAGGTTTGGCTGCAGCTTAAAGACACGTAAAACAAAAATAACATTTATTTTTATTTATAGTAGTCTGCTCTTATCCACAGTTTTGCTCCTCATGGTTTCAGTTACCCATGGGTAACCAAGGTCTGAAAATGTTAAATGGAAAATTCCAGAAAATAGACAATTCCTAAGTTTTAAATCACATGCCATTTCAAGAGGCATGATAAAATCTTGCTAAGTCCCTACTGGTGGGAGTGAATTGCCAGTCTGTACAGTGGATCTGTATACACTCTTTGCCTCTTGTCACTTGCCTTCTGCATTATCAGATTGAAAAAGCATAGTTTTAAGACTGGGGAGTCTTAAAACATATCTCGGACGGGGGAGATAGAGGTAGGGGGACAACTGTACTGACATAACAGTATTTCTGTGTTTTGTACTGTGGTGCAAGAAAAAAATACGTGTAAAACTTGGAGAGCTAAGTTCTATCTTCTCAGGGAGATTAGGAGCCGAATGCTGCCCTGAGGCACTGGCACTGCAAAGGAAAGGGCAGGGGAATGGGCAGATGCCCTGGGCTACACTTCTAACCTTGCCTTAGGCAAGTGGCTTTACCTCTTGGAAACTGTTGGGAAATTTACATGTACGCATATGAGATAACAATGTAAAAGTGCTTGACCAACTTACAAAGTCTTCAATTTTATAGAGCAACACAGAATTTGAGTATAAAAGAGGAATGTAAGGCAAACACTCAAAGAGAGGGTAAGTAAAACCACTTAAAGTTATGTGATGCATAATTTGACCTGCTTTTTAAAAGATACCTTCTGATTTGAACCTAAGGTAGCTGGAAGCGGGAGGCACAGCCACAGAACTACACAGCAGTTGCTGGATTTAGCTTACCAAAGGGTACGGAGAAGAGAGAGATATTATTTTATGTCATTTAGGAGGAAGAATTCTTTCTCTCCCCTGAGGTTGGGGGGGTATCTCCATGACCAAGTCTGTTGTGCCCCCAAAAGGATGGAACCTCTGGGCGATCATTCACTGTCTTTTCCAGTGGAGATACAGAAGAGTTAGGGAATCAGCTGCAAAGAATCAGTGAGGGAATCAGTGAGGGCGAAGAGAGGTCTTGGGGCGGGGCATAGGATACTGGGAGGAGGCCCAAGATAGGTGGAGGAAAAAGGGGCTGTAGCCAGGCCTCTTGAAATTTTAGTACCCTAGCATTTTAGTGATCCGCATAATGAGTTAAATAAAATATTTGGCACAGGTTCATTGTCATGAATTTATCTGGTTTTAAAAAGTATCTTTTAACAAACATTTATTACATACCAATTATGTGCCTAATGTGACATCAGGTACTGCTGTAGATACATGAATACGTTGTATTAGTTCTTGAACTAAAGGCATTTACCTCCAGAGTGAACTGCCCAAAGTACCACAATTTTTCTGACGTGAGCACATTTACTAATGCTTGACTCTTTCCATTCATACTTCTTCTGTTTTTAAACTAAATTTCTGTGTCAGTAGACCACCTAGGTGCTCTGAGAGGATCGTAGGTGTGCCACAGAAATTTTTTAATTAATTAAATTATTTTTGAAAGCAGTTCAAAGCCCGGTAAGTGTATTCATTCTTTCTTTTTTTGACCAACATAATTTAAATGTGCCATGGAGGTTTAACTGTAGGTTCAAGTGTGCCATGAGATAAAAAAAGGTTGAAAAACATTGCACTAGACCCAGAGGAAAAAAAATCTGAATTAAATTACATATTATTTTACAAATACAAAGTCTAGGTAAAAACTAATGGTAATAAACAGAAAATTAGGACTTTGGTTTTATTAAAACTCTCTTTTAAAGTTTCTGGCTGCATTTCTTATAGACTTTGAACAGTGGGTAAAAATACTGCTCTCCCATTGACAGGGGTGAATAGAATCATTTCTATTTTGCTGGTTGATAACCTGAGCCATAGAGAGGAGATGAAATTATCTTAATGCCTAAGAGTCAAGAGAACACTTTTGAACTTTAGTCTCCTTTTAGCTTAAAAGTACTTTAATATTAACTATAACTACATTAGCACAACTAGTTTTCTTTATGAAAATTTAATTTATAAATTTTGACTTGAAAAAATTCTGAAATTTCACTTTCTAGTAACTTCTTAGGTATTGGAAAATATCTTCATCTATTTTATGTTACTACAACAGAATACCAGAGTGAGTAATTTGTAACAAACAGAAAATTATTTGCTCCTGGTTCTAGAGGCTGGGAAGTTCAAGAGCACATAGGTACCATGGGACAAGGGCCTTCCTGCTGCATCATCTCATGATGAAAGGTGAGCAAGAGAGCTAGAGAGTGAGCTAGCAAGAAAGAGCTAAACTCACTTTATAGTAATTGACTCTTTTAATAATAAACCCACTCCTAAGATAATGACATTAATTCATTCATGAAGGTGGAGCCTTCTGGCTTCATCATTCTTTAATAGTCCCATCTCTTAATCCCATAGTGACTATTAAATTGTAACACAAATCCTATTAGATGTGATTTTATAGACCATGGAACTCTGAACTGTTTATCTTCTTTGCAGATGAACCATATTGAATAGTCTCATTTATAGACTAGAAATCAAATAATTGTTTTCACTGCTAATTTATAATCCCAGATCAGCTTTCTAAAATTACAGAAGTAAAACATGCTTTGAGGAGAAAATTTCAAATAATACAGAAAGCTATAAAATGGAAAATAAGGGTCTTGTCCCAGGTCCCCAAACCCAAGATCTATTGCCCAGAACATATGAGTGCTAATCAATTTCTGGTGGATCTGTAAATAAATATTTTAATGACTTACAAAGTTTATATTTACTTATTATTTAAAAGTTCTTTAATAATCACATACAATGAAATTCTATGCAACATTTACAAAGAATGGGAGAGGGAGAGAGAAGCTCTAGGTATGCTGATAAGGAATGTACTGCACGATTTATTAACATAATAAAGCAAGAAATTCAGCCTTTTGTTAGTCATATGTATTGAAATATTTTCCCAGTTGGCCTTTTGAATTTAAGGTATTTGGGCTTTAGTCTATTGAAAGTTTGAAACAATTATCATTAATCACAATAGTTATCAGCTTAAGGTTTATAAAATGCAAGGAGTCGCTTAGATAAATAAAGCACACTAGAAAACTATTTGAATTATTAACTAAAAGGTAAAAGACTTTGAAACGCAAGAGATTATTGACAACACAAAGCACCTTTCTGTATCGGTCATTCTACATGTTGTACATTAATGTTGTTATCTTAAACTTTTCCTACTGCTAATATTTTATACCAAACAAAATGAGATGTGAATGTGCAGATTCAAGGCTGATATTATTTTAAAAGCACTGAGGCCTGAAAACCTCTGGGGGGCAGCAAAGAGACCTTTCTATTTTGTGGCTGTCATTAGATCATTTTTACACAATAAACTTTCCTAGAAACGTTGATAACTCTTTAAATACACATAATTAGGTTATTTTTGAACCAGTCAAGTTATGCAGATGTTACCAAAACTTGAGACCATCCATGTAACATTCTTGGTTAAAAACCTCTGTGGTTCAAAATGCATTTAGTCCAGGGTCTTTTGATAGCATATAAGGCTCTTTAGAACCTGTTCCAAAGTGTTTTCTCCACTGTCATCCTGCATAGTCCCTCACTAGGATCCAGGGTCACCAACCCTAGCACAGGGAACATGTAAGACCTGTCACAGGTCTGGTCATCCCTGTTGTTCCCTCTTTCCCCAAAGTCCTTGGCTTATCTACAGAGTAAACTGCTCCCATCTAAGTATCATCCCTTCTACTCAACAGTCTCCATTCTTGCTCTCTGCTCTAGTTCAGCACTGGTCATGTTGCATTACACTTATCTTCTGGGATGGTTCCCCTCCATGAAGATAGTAATCTATTCAATGCAGGGCCTACTGGTTCATTCATTTTTTAATTCTACCACCTAGTACCTTGTGGCTCCTAAGTGTTTAAGAAATACATGAATGCATATACGCAAAAATGAGTGAATGGTTACAGAAAACTAAAATTTTTAGGTTTTATTTTCTTAGAAAATTAATTCCATGTCATAGAGAAATAACAAAGTGACACAGGTATTTTATTTCAAACTTATCTTAAATCGAAATGGCTCAGGGACAACTAGCAGTGGAGGGCTCTTAGAAAATGAATGTTGTAGAAATATGTTGTCTTCGAAGCCTTAGGTAGCAGAGGTCCACCTTCCTCAGAAACCCATAGCAATAGGAATGTAATTATTATTTATTATAATAACTGAGACAATGGAAATCAACAGTTCAGAATGTTGCTGAATATGTGGCTAACCAGTTCTTCCAGCACCATTTGTTAAATAGGGATTCTTCTCCCTAGCATGTGCTTTTGTTTGGATCAGATGGCAATATGTAGCTGGGTTCATTTTTAGATTCTCTGTTCTATTCCTATATCTATATCTCTGTTCTATTTCTCCTTTCTATTCCTATATCTATATCTCTATAGTATTTCATTTCTTATGGAGCCAGGAGAAAATGCAAATAGCCAATACAATTTCAAGAAATAAAAATAAATCTGGAAGTATCATGTTAGCAGACTTCAGGTTATATTGCAAGTCTATAGTGATCAAAACAGCATGGTACTGGCACAAAGGTGGTTTACTTATCTCTATGAGCTGAGTTTTGAGGGTCAGTTTGGTGGATAATCTTGGGGATATACTATTTTTTACTACTTTCTAAATGTATTTCCAAATATTGCACTCTGGCCTGGGCAACATACCCCATCTCTTAAAAAGAAAAAAGAAAAGAATTTTTAATATAAAAGTAAGTAGGCAAACTGTGCATATAATGAAAGTTTGAATGGCATATTTTATGATAGAAATTTTGTTATTCCTTATTATAATATAGTTAAAATGATATATTAGGTTTGGCTCAATTTCAAACCAGATTCAATGTAATCCAGTATTCTAATAGGATTCCAGAACCTTATTTTTTCCCTGAAATTTCTCAGTGGAACCAACAGCTTTTGAGTACTCTGTATAAGAGCATACTTGCTTTGACCTGGGGTTATTTTTCAGCTAAGATATGGCCAGGTCTGCCTGAAAGTACCTACTCTTCCCTCTCTCTCCCTGATTGGATTTTGGTGGTAAAAGGTTAGTCATCTACTGCAAAGTTTTAGGCAACAGGAGGTTCTTCCGAATCTATCAGTTTAAATTAGCTGCACCATATTTTTGCAGTATATCTCCATTTGAGGTTCCATAATATTAAAAAAAGAAGTGATTTTTATTTTATTGAACTTATATATCCAAACTTAAAAAATATATAAAAGAATAAGGAAGTCTCCAGACATCCATAAGATAAAACCCAATCTAAAGAAAAAAGTAGAGAACAAAGAACTTTTGAGCTGTGTAGACTGATAAACATGGAAAATACACAAGGGCCGGAAATCCACCCTGACACTATGTGACTCACCAGTTATGCGTCAGCTGAAGGTGAGGTGGAGGCTCACTGACAGGAGGAAAGCGTTAGAGAATCATCTCTCTTTTTGCCCCAGATTAAGAATTCATGAGACACAATTTTAAAAAGAGAGAGAGAAAGTAATGAGAAGGGAGGGAAGAAGAAGGTGGATATTCTGGGCATAGCTTCTGTGTGGAAAGGAGAGCAGGGGCCCCCTGGGAGGTGAAGCAGTGTGCCCTAGTCAGGGAGTGGTGTGAATTGGGACTCATATCTCCCCAGAGCAGGGTCCTTGTGACTGCCACTCACATACATTTTCCTTTCTGGTCTGCTGTGTATATATACATCTATATTTACTTTGAGTGAAACAAAAGTTTTCCAAAACAACTTTATACACAACGCACTCTATTTTCTACTTTAATCTAGGTCATATTTAAAATGCTGGTTTGTGCCTTACTGAACTGATTTCATAAGTCACTAATAGTTCCCTGTTACAGTTTGACAAACAGTGACCCAGACAGCTTTGGAAGGCACAGTCTTTGGAAATTTGTCTGCATAAGAACCATCATCATCTGCATTTCACTAGTTCTTGAATGTATTATTGGACCAACCTTTGGGGAATCTCTCCAAGTACCCAGAAAAACTCCCTTCTTTAGCATACTTAATTGGCAATGATGTTGGATAGTAAAATTATGTTCGTATAAAACAAAAGTTTCTATGAAACAACACTCCACATAAGCATATTTTCTAAGATTATATCCTTGATATGAAAGTAAACATAAATTAAAACATAAGATTAAATATAAATATACTTACATGTACATAAAATAATTTGTTTCTCTCCCACAAGCAATACACTCTTTAAAGTATACCTGACTGCTCATCATTTCTAAAGTCTGCTTTTGTGTGTTTTACTATGTCTTTTGGTTTAAAAATATAAAAACACAAGCATATATTCACAATAAAGGAAAAATGCAAAATACATATAACCCTTTCTGTTGTTTTTGTTCTTGAGATATAAACTTAGAAAGCAGGGCTCCACGTTTTATAGCTCAAAATTTCCTGTTTAAAATCTCTAATCTTACAGCTTCTTGAATCAGATCACCATTTCTTTCCAGGAATTGACTCAAAATGTCATCATTGGGGACATATGTTCCTTACAGAATATTGGAAAGCTACAGTTAGAAACATTTTTTTGAAGGGCATTGATGTTTGTATCCTCGTAAATGGAATAACACGGAAGGCTTGCATAGGTCCTTCTAGAGTGCTGACATAGCCTGGATACAAAATGGCTACGCTGCAACAAGACTTGAACTTATGGAACTAGAATGATTTGACCTTTAAAAAAACAAACACAAAACAAAAACAAAATTAATGTCTGCCATAATGTCAATTGTTTAAGAGAATATAAGGGAAAAAACAACCATATAATTTTATATGCTGGCTATATGTGGGTCATAAAGTAGGCACTAAACTTTCTTGAAGCCAATGCAGAGAAAAATTCCAGGCATGGACACAATTCACATTGTGTATAAGATGAACCCAGAGACTTTATGAGAAGCAGAGCTATTTTGGATACTAAAATTATGTATAAGTTTCTTTTGAAGTTCCTTTTCACGAGGAAGCTGGGCAAAACAATGGACACAGGTACGCCTGCAGCTCTCTCTCTCTCTCTTTTTAAAAATTCTTTATTAATATGGGGAAAGGGACAAGGGAGAGGAGGAGAGGGGAGAGGAGGGGGGAGGATGGGTGGAGAGAGGGTAAATGGTGGGATCACACTTATGATGCATCTTAGAAGGGTACAGGTGAAACTTACTAAATGTAGAATACAAATGTTTTCATACAATAAATAAGAAAATCCTATGAAGGTTATATGGAACAGTTGGATGAAAATATTTCAGATTGTATATGAAGCCAGCACATTGTACCCCATGATTGCACTAATGTACACAGATATGATTTAATAAAAAAAAAAAGTCCTCAGCAGAGTCTGACCATGCTGGCATCCTGATCTCAAACTCCTAGCCTCAAGATATGTAGAAAATAAAATTCTGTTCTTTAAAAAAAAAAAATTCTTTATTAAATCACAACTGTGCACATTAATGCATTTATGAGATACAATGTGCCGATTTGATATACAATGTGGAATGCTTACATCTAACTGATTAACACAACCATCCCCTCGCTTGCTTACTTATTGTGGTAAAACGTTCATACTCTATTCTTAATAGTTTAGAAATGTATCATTGCATCTTAAGCTAGTCTTTTAAGCGATCTAGCAAGACCTGGGCCTGTGTGGACAGCGCCACCTATAGCTTGTTGTAAGGACCTGGTGTCCTGGGTAAGTGCCAGGGAAGGAAGCTGGAGAAAGGAGGCAAAATCCTACCTGGAGTACGTTGTTGCAGTTCAAATTAAGGACTAGATGTATATATTGGAATATGAATAGATCTCATAAAATTAGTGCTCCACAGCACAGTATATAGTAGCACAAGATGAGAAAGAACCCAAATGCCCGTCAGTATTCTCTGCAGCAGCGAAGCAGAGTGAGGACGGCTATATATCACTGGGAAGTGATGTCTAGAGTACATCGGGAAGTGAAAAACAAGGTGGCACAAAACATACTTCATATGCTGTTGATTTTCCAAAAAATATATATACACAGACATATATACATACATGCTTAGAAATAATGGGATAGAATCAAGAGAAAAAATAAAATAGGACAAAATATTACCTATGGGAGAGAGACTGAACGAGGTAGAGAGGACAGGGATAAAAGTTAGCTTTCTCTTAACAAATATCACTTTTTAGATTTCACTTGGGAACCAGGTAGGTATGTTAAAGAATTCCAGAATGAGATTACATTTTAAAAGGAAATTTTTATCAGTACAAATTAAAATCAAAGTGAAAGGAAAGAAGCTATAAATTAAGCTGGTGATATAAATGTAAAGAAGGAACGCATTTCAAGGGAATTTAAAGTCTAGCAATTTCACTATATATCCCTAGCAGCATATATCCTAAGGACAAAGGAAGTGAAAAATACTTTTAATTGGGTGGCACCTGTGGCTCAAAGGAGTAGGGCGCCGGTCCCATATGCTGGAGGTGGCAGGTTCAAACCCAGCCCCAGCCAAAAAAATAAAAAAAATACTTTTAATCATTTTTAGTATATATTGTCATTGATGGTGTTGATATTATTACTTTGGGACTGTGTATATTTATGAGATGAAGCCAAAGAATGCTGACATGAGCACTGTAAGAGAGATAGTGAGGACACAGATACACATACAAGATCAGTGAGGTTACATAAAAATCCTAGAGTACTGAATTTGAATCAGAAGCATAAAATCATGATGCATTTTAATTTTAAAAAGTATATTTTTTCACACTGCTTATTGATAAGCCCTCAACTAACAGTGACTAACCCAGTAGTAACTAACATACCCCGATTCCAGATTTTGGATTTAAATACCATTTTCTCTAAAAAGCAACTAGGACTTTTTGGAAGAAATGGTTAATCCTTTGTCTGTGATAGGAAGTGCACAAATGATCCTGGAACATCTTGTTATATCAGAAGGCAAATTCACAATGACATAAGAAAACATCTTTGGTTGCCTTTTGGGGATGCTAGGGAACCAATTCATTTTGAAAACAGGTGAATAAAACAAAAGACTCAAGAATGTATTCTATCTGTCATACAAACTGTAATCAGTATAAAAAAGAGTTGACAAGGGGAAGATTTTCCTTATGAAAATGCTGCAGTTAATAAATAAAGATGGAATTAGAATATAACCATTTCAAAAAAAATTACTGAGTGTCCAGAACCAGAGCTAAAAACATTTCTGCTTAGCATACCAACATAGCAAGAAAAAGTAATGGGTCATGTTATGACTCATGAATATAATTTAATTATACAAATTAGGGAACATATTCATTTCAGGTATAAAATAACACCGTCATGTTGTTTTAGGGGAGACTTATGTTTATATTTCTGTTCCAGTAGGTATTTTGAACTTTCACACTGTTTGTAAGTATATTCTTTTATATTTTCTGTGAGATCAATGTGGTGTATTGTGGAGCTTAAGCAATAAATAATTTGATGTGAAAAAAAAAAGAATATAACCATTTCCCATCATCTGGTCAATTAATATTTAAGCAATGAGCATCAATGGCTGCTAACAGTGCACACGCAGACACATCTGTGCCTCCAAATGGAAGTACTCAAAGCCACCAACAAAATATTCTCCCCCTGAAAGTAAAAATTAACTGAAGCTTAATAAAATCTCTAGATATAACTACTAATTTCCAGAAAATACAAGGCAAGAGGAACACGTTAAACACCACCATGGGTACAAGATAGACAAAATCCAGATAACAGACAAACCTACACAACAAACCAAATAGTTTTTTCACCATACATTTACATGCGGAAAGAAAATTAAATACTAGAGATCAAAGGAGATTTGAGAGACATATCAACCACCTGCTATGTATGGCTCTAATTTGGATACTAATTTCCCAAACGAACAAGGAAAAATCCACGAGACCATTGGGAGAAATTGGAATATGGACTGGACATTTGGTTATTATCTTTTTTGGGTCTGATAATCATAATATCATAATACATTTTGGAGCTATGTATTTAAAGACTTGAAAAAATGGTATGATATCTGGGCTTTGCTTCAAGTAATCTAGGTGGGAGAGCAGTGTGTGGGAGCATAGATAAAATAAGATTGGCCATGAGTTAGTAAATGTTGAAACTGCATGACGGGCATATGGGAGTTCAGTATATGCTTCTCTCATGGCATATTTAGTTTGTGACTGCAATTTTTCTAAGTAAAAAGTTATTTCTAAAGTTATAATATTCAAGGAAAAAATAAGAAACATAATTATATATGTAAGCATATATAATTCTTAATTTACATAACTACAAAAATATGCCCACAAAACTATACATATTTATTAAGAAAGCATATAAATAAAAGAATATACATGAAATATAATGTTTTCTCCAGGAGAGAGAACAATGGAATATGCATACATATATTCACATCAACACATACGCATGACATATACATGTATGCACATATATTCATATACATTTACCAATATATACAGTATGAAGGGGAACATATTTATGTATGCATGTATGTGAATATATGTTATATTAACATATACTTATAGACATTCTATACTTGGATCTTAGCTAAAAGGCTGAGAAGCAATTTTGATACACACTCTAAAAGAAAGAATAAATACACATAGACATACATAGATGTATTTATAGATGTATATTATAAGATGTATACTCCTGTGTATCAGGAGTGAGCCTCATGAGGAAAAAGATGATTATGCTGTATATATTAAGGAGTATTATTAAATCAATCTTTTGCACCCAAGATCTAGAACTAAAAAAAAGTCCTGTGTATACAGAGAGCAATTGGTTTTTTTGCTGTATCATTTGCCTCAGAAAATGAATACTCTTTAATAATCAGGTTGGAAAAGTGCTTTCAAAGTTGAAGCTGCAAATATAGTACAAAGGGTCTTGCTCTCGGCCCGCTATTCTGACATGTTCAATACAGTACACCTCAGTGAATCCAAAATAAATCATTCCACTCTTTCTTATGAAAAATATCAGATCTAACGTTCTTGGTGTTTTAAAAATTTTCATATGAGTTTTATTCTTCAAAGACAATCTTAGCATCTTCTTTTTCCCTTTTTCTTTCACTTTATCACAATCCAATGGAGCTGTTAACACCTTTAAGGTAATTGTGAATCAGTCAGTCCAGGGACATTTTTTACATTTTGGCTTGGTTATTTTCTGTATCTAACATAGAATTCTAGAATATTAATAGAATTTATTATCTATCAATTTTATATATTTTAGTTATAGTTTAGAAAATCCATGTTTGTGAAGTCTGTATCTACACACCTGCCACTTTCCAACGTATAATTATACCTAATTACTTACTTTCCCATTAGAAAAGTATTTCCCCACGTCCTAAAATATCTATTTAAGAAAGAAATGATTTCTCTCGATTCTAACTAAAATTGACCCTGTAATGTACGTATTTAAGCTAGGATAACAAAACATCATAGGTTCTCAGATTGTGAGATATAAATTTCACCAACTTTGTGTATTAGTCTCCTCAAGGATAAGCCTGTTAACTGACTACTTCTATAAATATTTTACTCTAAATAGTGGATCTGGACAACTACTAATAAAACAAAAGTGTTCTGTTGTCCAGGGATTCGGAAAATGCTGGACTGAGAGCATGAGAAAGATTTCTTTACTCAGGCATATAATGCTAATGGGCATTGTGATACTCCATAAAAGGTAGAAAGTAAGGCTGACTTTTCCATAGTTATCTTCCTTGGAGCAATTTCCTATCACAGAGCTTTTTGTTGACTAGTGTTCATTAAAACACAGTTTGGGAAATACTGGTCTATTGGTGCTTGGATACTGCCAACAACAGCAGCATGAAGCTCATTAAATCTTGTAGCCCTCATTCAGAACTTCTATTTCCTGAACCAGATGCAAAAGTTGGCAAATTTACAGAAAAAAAAAAATCCATCCATCTAGACAGATACACTATGAGCTTTTGTATTAAAGAGATCTTACGTAAAAGATAAATTTGTTTTGAGAATTAGTCCAGAAAAGGTACATTCATTTCAGCTATAGAATATAAACAAAAAATGATCTATAATTTGAATAATTTTATGGGCAAGTAAGAATAGTCAAATATCAATATAGGAAATAGAGAGTATTAGAGTATGCACATTTTAGGAGTCTGGTTTGGGAAATAAATGGCGATTTTTCTTCTCAAGAACTTGTAAAGAAGAGTCTGGGTTGTCACTGACTACTTCTGATCTGGCCCAGGAGAGAAGATTTCTGGGGAGACAATAACTAGATATTTTTCTCATCGACACAAGCCAATCTGATGGAATCGGACACACTCCTGGCTAGAAGTGATGACTTTTCTATCTAATAGTCTGGGAAATCTTATGTATATGGACATTTTCAGAAGAAAGTTTATTTTGCTAGTCACAGCTTCATTTTCCCAATGCTGTACATGAGATCCCTGAGGAGAGAGAACAGGAAGTTTTCCAAAGAAATGGTTTTCCAAAAAGAAATAAAAAAAAAGAAAATATATCAACCTGGGCCTCTGAGGGAACCAGGTACTTTCAGACACATTTATTCTCCTGGGAACTGTCTGCAGTGCTGAGCTGTCTC
Source organism: Perodicticus potto (assembly GCA_963574655.1). Lineage (NCBI taxonomy): Eukaryota > Metazoa > Chordata > Mammalia > Primates > Lorisidae > Perodicticus > Perodicticus potto. Next base: position 13,301 of record CAUYRH010136002.1, on the reverse strand, counting down.
TGTGAGCAATTCATAATGAAGGATCAAGCCCCATTAGGCAGCTGGGCCCTATTTGTTTCCATTGCCAGCCTAGATTCTGCCTCCCTCTATGGGCTGAGCTAGAGCTAGCTACTTCCCCAACCCTTGTGTGGCTTGACTCAATTCAAACCTACACCTGCTGCCTGGCTCGGCCAGATAAGACCTGACCTTGTCTACTGCCCCTTCAGTTGTTGACTGCTGTGCTCTCAACTAGCTGCTCAGTTCCCTACCAGTTCCAAGTAGACGAATTCCCATTCAATCAGTCTCCAGAAAGGTGAAAAAAAAAAAAACATTCAAAACGGGTGCCATGCCTTATGATATCCTTTAGTGAGAACCAAAGAACAGTAGAGGGGGGAATTCTGAACTGGATAGCATTACATTGGGACACTGCCAGGAAATTGAGACACACAGTGTCAGTAGAACTAGATACAATGCCAGACTCTAGAACAGCAGTTCTCAACCTGTGGGTCACGACCCCTTTGTAACAAAGAAAATACATCGTGGCATTAGGAAGGTTGAGAACCACTGCCTAGAACTCTCGTGGCATTAGGAAGGTTGAGAACCACTGCTTAGAACTCAGCAGCCATATAACCTCAGGCAAGTAAATGTTTGTGAGCATCACAGCTTAAGGCATTAAGTTGCCATAAGGTGTAAAAGTACAAAGTAAAGGGCTGGAATAGTACACTGGTAAAGGAAGTCTCTTCCTATAACCCTTCTAAGGATTATAAAATCCATTATAAAATCTTTGTCATCTGAGCTCACTTTTTGCCTTCCTACAGTACCTAGATATCAACGAGACTACTTTATCTTTAGTTAAGATAACTTTTTCATGTCTTATACTTCAGTAACGTAAAAGGGCAATACAACCCATGGGGCAAAATCTCGTTAGGATACTTGCATTAAGAAACTAATTAATGATGCAACAAAATCTTAAGGTCTGTATTTCCCCCTATTTTAGAATTAATGAGGATATATTTAGAATTATATAGGAAATAAAGATGCTTAGGAGTATATGCGCCCATATTTATAGGTGTGTCTTCTAAAATTCTTGGAATGTATCTTTGATAATTTTTAAGCACTTGAGTGATTTACAGCCAGAAGTCATTAACATGGACATAATGCAGCTAGAAACTCTGATTCTAGAGTCTTCCATTAAATGCCCATTTTTGTCCTTTAGATGCCCTTCTATTCTTTGGCAAATTAACCTATCCTGTGCCAACTCATTTAATTTTTAAAGTTTCTTTTTATTATTGCAAACCAGAGAAATACAGGTTTTTTTTTTTTTAATCACTCATTTTCCTATAACCCACTGCCAATTGTTTAAGTATTTTTTTTTTTTTTGGTTTAAACATTTTGTATAGATTAGTAAAGTCACACTTTTTATATATTTCTTATCCCCTGCCATTATGTCATAAATAGTTTGTCATGATGTTTCTGGCCTAAGAGTAGCTATAGACATGGATAAGTATGGCCATGTTGCAATGTGACTTTATTTATGAATTTTGAAATATAAATGTCATATTATTTTTTACATGCCATGAAATATTTCTCTTCTTTCCCTACCAACCCTCTAAAGTTCGTAAAACCATTCTTAGCTTTTACGCTACACAGTAACAGGGCTATCGTTTGCTGACTTCTGTACTATAGTGACTGAGGACATGGATTCTGGAACCAGATCATTTGGGTTTGAATTGGTTCAGCTGTTGATAGCTGTGTGACCTTGGGAAAGTTACTTGACATTTCTGTGCCTTGGTTCCTCATCTGTGAAATGGGCAAGCACCACTTACTTTTTAGGAGTGTTGAAGGGGTGATTTGATCAGTGAAGGGCATTTCATATGTATTTAATAAATATTAACTGTTTTTTAATATTGGCCTTGTCTTATTTACATGTAAACTCTACAATGGGCTATAAATGTCAGATACCAGTGTTTTAATGGAGAAGGATACGGTAACTAGCAGGTCAAGGTTCAGCTGGACCGCCATGATGTCTGCTGAGTAGACTCACCTGTCATTGATGCTCCTCGGGTAAAATGATTGAGAGTAATGGATGACAATATATTGCCACATAGCAAAAATGAATGGAAAAAGAATTCTCTGTATTCCCAACTATAACTAAATCGCATGTTAACCAGGTACCTCTTGTGGGCTGGCCTGAAAGTCTGCCATCACTTTAACATTATTTTTATTGAAAAGTGTATTCCCTATTTCAATTTCTGGCTAATCAACCAATAATTGGAAAACATTCAGGTCCTAAGGATAGACTGCAGTAGAACTACCTGTGGGATACTAGGAACACAGGAGTAAAGGAGGGTGGCAAGAAATAAAGTTCTCATAATCTGGGGTGCAATATATTTCACTAAATGATGGCTATCATAAAATGAAAATTCATTAGAACATGATATGCCCAAACTTAGACAACTCTTTCATCGACATATTGAAACTGCAGCTCCAAATGATAGGTTTAAGTGACACTGAGCTCCAGGCATTTCTCTTCCAGCTGTTACCAGCAGTGGCTTTAACTGTTGCCCAATAGAGATAAGTCAAGTGGCTAACTGATAATTAGATGGTTTTCATTTCTGCTTCCTAGATGAGCCACTGGTTTGGACTTGTGCTTAGTTTTTCAAATTTCCCTCAAGCTGTGGGGCCCTAAACTGGAAAGAATAGTTCAGTATAGAGTTGGCTTATGCCTTGAAGAATGCAAAGATGACTTCATGCCATCTGCCCTTGCTCCCTGCCTGTTTACTTGCAGTTTACCATTAAACATCATTTTCTGGTTCTTCCTAAAATAAGCTGAAGTATGGGAGGCTGTAGCTTAAACCACAGTCTGTGAGCTTATTAAAATAGCACACAGAGTCCATCCCCCTGGTCTGTCAACATGTGCTACATAATTTCTAAGAATTATGCCAGTGTGAATTAATTTGGAAATTCTCTGGAGTTTTTTCCTTTCTGTATTTGGCGCACGGTGACTGCCCTAGGGTGCCCGCCATCCAGGAAGACTTTGATGCATCTCACACTGTGGTCCTGATGACAGGGAGACATAAATGAGAAAAGCACTTACTCCGCAGCTGAGCTGCAGAAGGAGCTATGGAAAACATCTCTAGAATCAACAAAATTCGGCGCTTTGGTATGCTAATAGAAGATCCTTATGAGTTGTGGTGACAGCCTAGACAGCCAGCTAGAGAACTCAACAGAGTAAGACATAAATCTCCACGAACATGGTGGCTTCCGAGAACCTGAAAGAAGCAATATTCTGCCTGTTTAAAGATCTTCAAATTTCGCAGAAAGGGCATTTACACTGGTATAGAGACAAAACTATGCAAATTCAACCAAATGATTAGCCTGGGTGAGGTCTGCAGTGTTTTTTGTAGAAGAAAGAATAGGTATTATATAACTCACCTCCAAAAAGTTGGGCTACACGTCTGCACCCCTGTAAAGCTATGGGTTTACCAATAGCAGTTAACTATATAGACCCATTCACAATCCTGAGAAGAACCTGGTGAATTCCTGTCTAAAATCACTAGTTGTTCAAAATCTCCAGCATGCTGAAAAGGCAAACCTCAAATTTTCATGGAATAAATGACAGTTAATTGGTTTGAGAAGAATCACCTTGGACGTCTACCATTCTAAGTCTCAGCACTCAATTGAAATCTCTAGTTTAAAGTCATCTCAACTAAGATTGCCCTTGATTTCCTCAGTGGCTAAGCATCTTTCAACCCTGGGAAGCATTAACAGTGAGAACTGTCAGACTCTCATAACCACTGTATTAATATTTCTTGGTTTAGGCATCTACACAAACTTGGGGTTGAATCATAGAAGAGAATCACGGCCTGTTAAGACGATAGCTTGTGACTCCCAGATAAAGCACATAATTGAATGACTAACTTAGTCCTCTCATTTTAAGTAGAAATCTAAATAAATTTTTGTACACATTAGGAATATCCGGCAATGAGAAATGCAGCACTTTTTCTAGGATAAGCTTGTGAACTTAAACTTAATTGTCCGACCTCACATACACATCCACTTCATTAAAATGTTTTGAATTTTTGAAGGTATATAAATAATGATGTGCATAAATTGGACCAATGCTATTGAAAGGTTCCTTAAAACAGACTGATAAAATAGTCTGGACTCCGCTTAGAAACTGAACTTAAAAGCCAGTGAGGAATTAATTTAGAGTATATAATTTTAATGTATCAAGTGATAACTATTTTAATAAAATAGCTTCCTGAAGGTCATTTTTCTGCGAATAAAAGCTGCTGTTTAGGTACACAAAGACCTTATATCAACATGTGAAAGGCGACAATAATCCTATAAGATGGCTTAGCCTGGGAGAGTCCTTTCTAAAGAAACATATTTTTATTAAAATTACTTCCTAACAGCATGGATGTATGGACCAGGGCTAGGAATGGAGGGAGGGGAATGAGGCCCTTGCCTTAGGCACAAAATTTAAGCATGTGTCAAAAAGCTCAGTCATCTAGATAAATAATATTTAATGGAATATTTTATCAAATCAAAATCAATGCAAAGAATCTAAGGTGAACAAAATATCAACATTTTAAACAAAGATTGGATCTGTTCCTGTACTTACATGACTCACCTCATTTGCCTCACCCTAATCCCAGGCCTGGTATAGCTTTTTTTGTTTCTAGTTTATGTTCCTAACTAGTTTACAGAGGAATGAAGACCTATTGATTCTTTAGTTATCATAACTGTCAAATTCACAAACATTCAGTCTTATGCTCAGATATCAAATTCTCTCCTCTTAACTCATCCTCCTTTCTAAAATGTATAGAGCTATTCTGTTGTGTTAAATGCATTCACTAGCCAGAACACGGATACTTTTATTTTCCAGAAATAATTTACTATGCCATTTGAAGCAATTTTTTTATTTTAGTCAAGGAGGTTTAAGTGGTGGTGGGAAGACACAGCCCAAATATTCTTAAAAGTTCTTTTTTCCCTTAGTTTCAATTACTGTTTTAAACTCCAAACTATATCTATAAACTATGTAGATAATTTTTCTTAACATTTGTATCAAGATCAAAACCTTTTGTCCACTGAGAATCAAGTGGAATTTTTTTTAAAAAACGGATGTTACACAATTTTTTGCATTTTCCTTTTTACCACGGCTATGCTAACCTTGTATCATACGTACCTTCTGGAGACAATTAGGAGATTTTATTCAATCCATTGCTATTTGTTTGGAAGTTATCTTAAGTCCTTGGATAAGTGCAAGTTATAATCATATTTAAATATACGATAGGCTCATTTATACTTCTTCAGAATTTATCTATAACCAGTTATATTATTCCTCATATATTTTCTGACTTTTGGATTCTTCTCTAGTTCAAAGACATTATATACTGTGGACGTGAACAATGTTGTCTTCCCACAAATGTCTCTCTGCCTTAAAAGACACTGCACCTATTTAAAGTTTATTCAGTTAAATCTTTATACACCTTGTGTCTCTTTATCCTCACAGCTATACTCCAAGTCAGGGGTCAGCAAGCTTTTTCTGTAAGAGGCCAGATAGTAAATATTTTGGGCTTTGTGACCATAAGCATATGGTCTATGTCATAACCAAACTCTGCCTTTGTAATACAAAAGCAAACATGGACAATATGTAAACAAATGGTATTGCTGCGTTCCAAGAAAACTTTGTTGACAAATATAAGCTGCAAGCTGGATTTGGCCTGTGAGCTATAGTTTGCTGATGCTTGCTCTAAGTGGAGGACAATTTTATCCATCTTGCTTATGAGAAAACTAATTCCAAGAAAAGTGAAATTTGGTTAAAGTTCTATAAATGTCAATGTAGAACTTACACTTGAACCTTGGTATCTGAACCTTGTCTGCTCTTTCCATTGTCTCATGCTGCCTTCAGGGTTCAAGCATTTGAGCTTTAGTTTCCTGGTTTACAAACAAAAATAGCTGAATTCTGATGGCCTCTTCTATCTCCTCACTCAAGGGTTTTTAACATCCTTTGTGCCATAGATCTCTTTGATAGACTAGCAAGGCCATGGGACCGTTTCTAAGGACAAAGTTTGTAAACACAGAAAATAAAATGCGTACTATTACAAAGGAAATTAATTATCCTAAAGTATCGCTATCAAAATAATATTTTTAAAGGCAATAATAGGTTTCTCAACCTGGGCAATATTGACATTTTTGACCGGATAATTCTTTCTTGTGGTGGGCTGTCCTGTGCATGGTAAAATGTTCAGTAGCATCTTTGTGCTCTCTTGCTAGATGCCAATAGCCTTACTTCTTCAATTATAAAAACCAAAAAGTGTCAGAAGTACCCTGTGGGGCAAAATCTCTCCTTACTGAAAGCCACTGGGCTATAGTAATCGACACAGTCCTTCATTAGCATGCTTAATGAGAAGATGTGGTAAAAAGTTTAATAAGCACCGAAACTTTGAGATAGTGGTGAGCATCAGTGACATTTGGGTTCTACACAGAGTATAATGTGATATATATGTGTGGTTTCTATTGGTAATCAAGTCAGAGGCACTGCGGATACTACTCTTATCTGTTGCTCACATTCTTTATTGAAGAAATTGCTCACTGTCAGAGGTCAGTGACAGTAAGAATAAAATCCACCTCCCATCCTAATTCATGGACTCTCTGAATTCTACCCACAGAATCCTTGGCCATCTGTGAGACTCATGTTAGGAACCTCTCTTCTAGTTTAAACATATAATGAAGATATGAGGCTAAGTTGGTCCCTACATAATTAATTTTAACAGACCACAGAGATCTTCTAAATTTAATGTACTATTTTATAGCTTCTAAAATGCTGGCTCAGGTAGGGTAAGCGATTTCCTCAAGGTCATGCAATTGTTCAGCAGGAGCGTTGAGACTTGAGCTATCTTGTTTCCAGAGCAGACATCATTCTGTTCCCAGTGACTCACGCTGATTGCTTTTCTCCTTTGTTTTTCTTATACACATTGCTGACCTCTCAAACACTACAAGTTACTGGATCCCAAATTCTTACTCAAAAAATGGACTTTATCCCTGATCTCTGAACTTTAATTGATTGTGGATGTTTGAAGACTTTAAGAAACAAGAAACTAAAGACTAAATGTAAGGACTGTAAAGAAAGCATTAAGCTAAGAAATGGTGAGGGAAAACAGAAGGGAGTGGTGAGAAGGTCCTGTGTGACAGCTTCATTAGGGATCTGGAGGAGGGAATGACAGCATGCTGGAGCTACCCCCGCACTTATTATTAAGTTGGAGGAGCTGGGAGCATAAGAAAAGGGATAGCTAATATAAAATCACTCAGGAACGCTGTGAACGAGGGCAGGAGGTAAATGAAGTTTTGGATGGTAAGGTGGCTGACAGCCCAACTGTGTCAACAGCAATAGTGATGCTAGCCAAGTCACCAATACTGAATAATACCTTAAAATAGTCACCAGAGTGCGGTCCATAGATCAGCAGCATCTGTATTGCCTGAAAGCTTGTTAGAAGTACAGAATCTTGGCTTGGCACCCATAGCTCAGTGGTTAGGGTGCCGGCCACATACACCCAGGCTGGCGGGTTCGAACCCGGCCCGGGGCCTGCTAAACAACAACAACAACAACAAAATAATAGCCGGGCATTGTCGTGGGTGCCTGTAGTCCCAGCTACTTGGGAGGCTGGGGCAAGAGAATCACTTGAACCCATGAGTTTGAGTTTGCTGTGAACTGTGATGCCACAGCACTCTACCAAGGGCGACATAGTGAGATTCTGGCCCCCCACCAAAGAAAATAACAATAACAACAAAAGAAACATAGACTCTCAAGTCCCATCCATACCTCAATCCATACCTCAACATCAGAATCTACATGATAACTAGAAGTACTACCTCAGAAAATGTGATGTCCAAAAAACCTGAGAAGTGCTACAATATATGGTTGTGCCAATTGGTAGAAAGTAAAAGATAAGGTTAGTAGAGGGTATGAAAGAACAGACATTTTTCATTTGAGTTTCTGGCGGGAAAATCAACTGTCCCATGTCCCTACTAAAACGGAAGGGATGCTCAATGGCTTCAGTGGCCAGACTAGTGGTTACTTTGTATAATGTTATATTGTTCTTTCCACTGTCACCTTAGCCACCTGAGGCTCTTATTATTTCCTCTATCCATTCTCTCTTCTGTCCCCCAAACTGATTTCCCTTCTGCATTACCTTGGATGGTACCCCAACCAATACTGAATTTGCTGGTGCCTTGATCTTGAACTTTCCAGCTTCCAGAACTGTGTAAAATAAATTTTTAATGTTTACAAGCTACCCTGTTTATGGGTGTTTTTTTTTGTTATACAAACGTGAACAGGTGAGGATACTTTTATGACATTATTCCTACATCCATTTACCCACCCATCCATCCATCTGTCCGTTCATTCATCTATTCATCCATCTATCCATCCACCTACCAATCCATCAAATACCAACTAATTCCTAGGTATAAATGAAATGTTGAGATTCTGACGTCAACTGCAACATGATTCCTCTTTGAAGAGACTTTATTCTCCTGAGATGGCAATTTCAGAGAAATCCTTAGTCCTTCCACATCCCTTCCTCATTTCTCACGACTCTTCTCTGGATCTAATAATCCAGTCAATTTCAGCCCTGAACATCTCCTGATTTTGAACTCTCCATTTCCACGACCTTCTAAAAATCTATCTTATTTAACATCATTATCATTGTTCTTGAAATATTATCTTAGCCTCCTATAAAGTGCCTCCAGTCAATTTTTTACCCTTGCTTCTGCAGTTCCTTTTTAAGGCATGCTTTTCATATTATTCTACTAATTAGACATCTTCAGTGGCTCTCTACTTCCTATATGACAAAGCCCGAGCTCCTTAGCAAAGGATTCACATTCCTTTTTCTAATGACTCCAATTCATCTTTCTAGACTTGTTTCCTGCAATGACAAATTCCTCATCCCTGACCACATCCCCAGTAGTGTAGTCATTTTGTAACTCCATCAATTCCTCGCATATGTCACATTGTATCACTTCTCTACACCTTTCATTTTGTTGTGTTTTTCATGAGAAGCCATCCTACTTACTTGATTTCTTAAAAGCCATATTTAACATTATGTCTTTTAGGAGTATAGTTGAAGAACAAAAAGAGTGTCAAAGAGGAAGTGCTATGGTTCAAATGTTTGTGACCTCCTGAAATCCATATGTTGAAATCCTAACACACAAAGTGATGGTATTAAGCAGTGGGGTCTTTGGGAGGCAATTAGGTCATAAAGGCTCCACCCTCATAGGATTAATGCCCTTATAAAAGAGTCCCCAGAGAGCTACTTTCCCCCCTCCACCATGAGAGGACATAGCTAGAAGTTGCTGTCAATAATCCAGGAAATGGTACCCCAACTAATACTGAATTTGCTGGTTCCTTGATCTTGAACTTTCCAGCTTCTAGAACTGTGTAAAATAAATTTTTAATGTTTATAAGCTACCCTGTTTATGGGTTTTTTTTTGTTATACAAATGTGAACAGGTGAGGATACTTTTTTTTTTATTAAATCATAGCTGTGTACATTAATGTGCAATCATGGGGTACAATGTACTGGTTTTATATACAATTTGAAATATTTTCATCAAGGATACATTGTTTTTAACTGTGAAATGGCATTCCAGTCAGGGGATCCTTCATGAGAAAAGGCATCCCTCTTTTCCATATTCTCATTGGATTTTGAATCTGCCTGTACTATAAAATTTTGCTTGTTAGATATTGGGGTACTCATGTTCTCAAGCAGACTGTGAGCATCTCAGGACAAGGGCTACTTATTAATGATGGTTATGCTCTAGTGACTATCATGTTGGATGATTGATAAATGTTTGCTGAACAAAATTATACATCTGGAAGGCAGTCTCTGACATGGCCCTAATGATCCCCATCTCTTGATATTCACTGCCACATATATTCTCCTTCCCTTGAATAACTTGCAAGTAATAGAATATGGAAACATTGAGGAGATATAACTTCCATGATTAGGTTGCAAAAAATATTATTTTCACCTTGCTAACAGACTCTTATGTCCTTCTCAGCTTGCATGTTATGGCTGTGCTGGAGAGGCTCACATGGTCCCAAACTGACGGAAACTTCAGACCAATTGCCAATGAGAAACTGAGAACTTCAGCCCAACAACTCTGGAGGAACTGGATCTTGCCAATAACCACTGGATGAGCTTAGAAACATATGCTTCCCCAGTCAAATTTTCAAAAGAGATTCCCAGCCCCAATCAATCTTTTGATTGTAGTCTTATGCAAGACCCTGGGGCAGAGAACTCACTTAGCCTTCCTCAAATTCTTTTTTTTCTTAAGTTACTCTTTGAATTCTGATATATGCCAAAATCCTTGACCCATAGAAACCGTGAGATAATAAATGTATATTGCTTTAAGCCATTATGTTTTGGGGTAATTTGTTATGCAGCAGTAGATAACTAATACAATGAGAGAATTAATCTGGGTAGATTGATGAATGGGTGACTTGAGCATAGTTCTGGATAATCCTGGACACCAGCTTAAATGTCAGTATGAAAAAGAGGCTTCTTAAGGTGAAATTTATTAAAGACTCTTGATTCTGGAGTTTTACACATAGAGCGTCTATGCTGTAAATAATACTCCCTTTGAACAAAGGTTAAAATGCATCAAAGAGGAGTCTTCTACTTAGCAATGCTGCTATTTTTCTTTTCAACCTGGCAAGTGTTTCTAATATGCCAAGCCCAGTGCAGGCTGGGTTAGGCTATGGAAGCTTTGCAACCACATCAGAAGTAGAAGAAGTTGCCAGAAGACTGACTACTATGAGGAAGATGAGATCTCTTAGCTCTGCCAGCTGCTTCCTCTTGGGGGTTTTGTCTTCTCTATAATCTCCTGCTACATAGCTCTTAGATATTTATGCTGTGTTTATTCTGCCTTCATTAGGTTATGTGCTGGAACACAGTAGCTATTTGGTAAACACTGGTTGAATAAATGGATGAATAAATGAATAGATGAACAAATTATTAAAAATCAGGCCCATAGTTTGGCTTTTTTCGATTTCTTATAGTAACTAACACATGATTTGGCATATGGCAATTAACCAATAAATTCTTGTTCATTGATTGGTTCATGGGTAATAATAAAAAAGATTTTAAATGCCAGAAGCTATTGCATGAGAGAACATTTTGATTTCCCCACTAAGCAAAAAAGACTTCTTAAGCTTTAAAATTTCCTTGGAATGAAAATTTGAGAAGTCTTGTCTAACATCTTAGGAAAAATGCCAACCATGCATCTTAGCTCTGAAAGGAAGTTTAACTAGTAGAATACAACACATAAAAATAGCACATGCATTGTGGAGGTTGAGTACCAGAGAGTCAGGAATTAACCTTTACTTAGGTCTTTTCAAGTATATTGACCCAGTGCAAATTATACTTTTGTCTACATGTGGTTGCCATGCAGATGTCTAAAATGGGAGAAGGCTACTGAGCCTGAATGGAGGAGTTCTCAGAAATGCAAAGGAAAATCAACCAACCAAAAAACCCAGATTCCAAAACATGACAATTTGCTTATATTTTACAAAGAAGGAAGACAAAAAACAAACTGTAATTCAGATCTCTGATGTTGGGGAAGGGTCAACTAATATTGCAAGGCTTAAACCCAAATGAGTAACAAGGATCATTTATAGTAACAGAAGCAGTGCCAATAAAATAAATAGAAATATAAATTAATGGAGGAAGAAATGACGCTAAATTTCAGGTAATATGAGTGGAAACATCTCTAATGAGTTCTTTAGGTGAGGGATCACCAGAAAGATCCCTCTAGCATGGCATTCTCCAGCAATCAAAGAATCAGTAACAGCTTTAATTAAGCACCGTGAGGAATGCAGGGCCTCCATAGTCACTCAACTCGTATTTGTTACTCAAAAAATGTACCGATTATGCATTTATAATTTCAAAGTCAAAATGATTAAGGCCATTACTTTCTTTAGGGATTGCCTGACTATTTTTTTCTAGCTTTCCAAAATTTGATCTTGGTTGTATCATAACTCATGAAACTGATTGGATATAGCAGATGAAGACAGACTGTAGATAAGAAAAAGCACTCTTTTTCATTTTTTAACTTCTAATTCTAGGGCTGAGACTCCTGGGAATTGTCAGGAGCAGCACTTACAACCAAATGTGTTGTGAAAGATGGAGAAATTAATAAGTGCCACCTGTGAGTAATTTCTCTTAATGATATGTACACTGGTATACATGATGCCAATATTTTAAAGCATAAGAAATATTTTTGGCTTAGTAGAAAATTGAACTGTTTTTTCACATGATAATTTCTGGAAATTAAAAACCTTTCTCTTGTCACCTATCAGTTACTGGAAACACAGGCATTTCCTGGAATTACAATTTCCACCATGCCATCAAAGGCACTTTTAAAGCCCACTTGACCACCAGATGGCTGCAGATCATGCAAGAGGAAGATTTAGAGAATGCTTTATAAAGGCTGGCACTGGAGGGCAAAAGGAAAAGGACCAGGGTAGCATGTGACGAGTGGGACTGACATCAGGATTTCTCTAAAGTCCATTAGAAATGGACTTCTCTTGAGTCAGCAATTTCTGCACTCTGTCAACTGCTAACAACACCACTTGCCCCAAGGGGCTGTTTGTGACTGGAGAGGCAAACCTATGCATGTATTAAGAATAATACCCTAGGAAAGAATCTCATTATAGGCTCCTGTCACTTAGTCTAGCTGCTCTAGATTTCAGGAGAGAACATCAGTGCCTAGGTGTTTAAAATTAAAATTCAGGGCAGATGACGGCTAATGTCAGACTGCACCCGGCTCTTGCTGTTGGGAGAGTGACCTGACAGATTATACTTTGATGAATTGGTCACACCAAGGGAACTAACCCACCAGGGGCTCCTGCAGAGGGCTATATGCTTGTAGGAATTGCTAATCAGTACTGTGCCAGAGAGGAGACACTTCTCAAAGGTCCTCAAACTTTATCTCCCCTATAGCACACTCAGACTGAGAAAAAAATTATCATAAAATGTTTCAGGAAATAAAGAGAGATATTTTATCCAGGATATATAAAGAACTCTTACATCTTATTAATAAGAAGATAAATGACCCAATTTAAAATTAGACACAAGATTTGATTAGCTATTTTCTCCAGAAAAGATATACAAATGGTCCATAGGCACATGAAAAGATCCTCGACATCATTAGCCTTCAGGGAAATGCAAAATCAAAATCAAAATCAAAACTACCATCCGCCTTAAAGAAAGGTGTAGACTTTACCTCTTTCATGTTTACATGGATGGAGCTAGA